>CAUYLG010049893.1:0-31961 GCA_963573385.1 Cacajao melanocephalus
TGGAGTGCAGTGGCATAATCTCGGCTCACTGCAACCTCCGCCTCTTGGGTTCAAGTAATTATCCTGCCTCAGCCTCCCAAAGAGCTGGGATTACAGGCGCCCATCACCACACCTGGCTAATTTTTTACTTTTAGTAGGGACAGGATTTTGCCATGTTGGCCAGGCTGGTCTCAAACTCCTGACCTCTGGTGATCCACCCGCCTTAGCCTCCCAAAGTGTTGGGATTACAGGTATGACCTGCTGCGCCCAGACCTTTTTTCCTACTTCTATTTCCCTTCTTTTGCTGCTTCTAATTCTTAGTGATTGCACACAGCATGACAGGGACTGTAGAATTGTGGGAACTGACAAAGCTGAAGACTTTTAGTAAGTCCCTGCTTGGCACCACTATAACCATCTCACATGTGGTGTATCACTTCACTGTGGCTGCCTAAAGATCTGTGATTCCTATTCCTAGCAGTATCCCACAGCTAGCTCACCCCCAGCCCTGGTAGAAAGTAGTCTTCTTACTGAATGAACATTCTTTCAGCTCTTCAGAACAACCCCTCTCCCCACAGGAGGGTGGAATTGAAGATCTCTTAGCATCCTTTTAACTCTATGCTTATATAATTTCATGTAGATAATATACAAGAGAAATGTTTAAAATTTGACCTTTCAATGCTTTTTTAAAAAGTAATGGATTTTTAGAAAGGGTTGTACTGAACAAAAGGAGCATAATATAATATAATCCATTTCAGGCCCATAGCCAGGAGCAGGTTATAAGCTTAGTAAATGAGTGTAATAAAGGTAATTCAACAGAAAGGAAGCAGCACTGGTCTAAGAGGGAAGAGCCACACTTGAAACTGGCTTTACAGTGTCCTTAGGAGAAGGGAAAAGTAAGGAAGCAATGAATGGACTGAACATGTGACCCTGACTCTTACTGAATATGGGAGACAAAATGGAGAGTGAGATAGAAGGAAGTAAGGTTCCATAAAAGATAAGACGATGCTGCAGAAAGGCCAAGAGGGAGAAATTTGTGACTCTCCTACTTAAATCAGGACATTTCCAAGAAATACTAAAGGCTATCTATTGAAGTAATAGGGCTTAATTATTTTAATTATTAGCTTGGCCAAATTTTCACTGGTAAATCAATCATTCTTCCTTCCCTCCCTCCCTCCCTTTTTCCCTCCCTCCTTTCTCCCTCCCTCCCTTCCTCCTTTCTTCCTTCTCTCCCTCCTTCCCTCCTTCCTTCCTTTCTTGCTAAAATTCTTCTCTAACTTATGGTACATATATTTCTGTTACATATGCTATACTGGTCATATGTGTGAAGGCTGCATTAATGCATTTAGAATTTTTCATATTGAGGCTTGGTGAAGTGGCTCACGCCTCTAATCCTAACACTTTGGGAGGCCAAGATGGGCAGATCACTTGAGGTCAGGAGTTGAAAACCAGCCTGGCCAACATGGTGAAACCCTGTCTCTACTAAAAGTACAAAAATTAGCTAGGCATGGTGGTGGGTGCCTGCAATCCCAGCTACTTGAGAGGCTGAGGCAGGATAATCTTTTGAACCCAGGAGGCAGAGGTTGCAGTGAGCTGAGATCATACCACTGTGCTCCAGCCTGGGCAACAGAGCGAAACTCTGTCCCAAAAAAAAAAGAAGTGAATTAGATATTTTGCTCACATAGATGGATTGGGTGATCTGTGAGTAATCAGCATCCTAGTAGCTGGTAGTGAGAAGGCAGTACAACATAATGAATGACTGAGCATAAGCCAGTTATAGATCCAAATCTCAGTTCAGCCAATTCCTAGATGTAATCTTACTATATGTTTCAGAGCCTCAGTTTACTTGTATAATCCTTCATATACTGGGGAACTGTTGAGGTTTAAATAAAAGATACATAGTGTTAATACGGCAGACGTGTATGTCTTCAAGGGAACCTGTAACCATTACTGACCTTTGGCCAACTCCTGGGAATGTGGCCCTCAGAATGTTCTCATGTGAATGGTTGATAATTTTGTTTTGTACACCTGGAGCAATGGACCTGGCCTCATCAGCTTGTCAGGATTGCTTTGCATAAACATCAACCTATATGAAGTGCATTTGTTTCATTTGTAATCCTGTGTTTCAGTTGCTTTTGCTGGTAATGTAGCATGATGTCGCTATGAGACTGACTCTCAATAAAAGCCTCAGACCAAGAGACTTTAACAGTTTTCCCTGGGCAGAGACATTCTGCACATGTCAATGCAGTTTGCTGCTAGAGAGAAAACATATCCTATGTGGCCCCAGATGGGAAAGTACTCAAAAGCCTGTCCCTGACCTCTCTGGATTTCTCCTGATATATTTTTCCTGTTGCTCTTGGTCTGTGCAAACTTGCTCTAATAAACCTTAGCCATGAGTATTGAGTTTTATGAGTCCTTGTGGTGAATCAGCAAACTTGAGGGTGAACTTAGGACCTGTGAAATATAAAAGGACTAGTACAGTACCTGAAGAATAATACACATCCAATATATGCTTGCTACTAACATTTAAATTCTGCCTGCTGGGTGTTATATGAGACAAACTATACTCTACTAGAATATAGGCTGGGAATACAGGACTTTGCCTGATTTTCTCAACGATGCCCTTGGAAGAAGGCAAGGATAACATTTAATCAATGGGGAACTTAAAGGATATAAATCCAAGATTCTCCTCTGGCTTCCTGTCCCTTCCGATTCAGAGTGGGGAGGTGCCATGTAGGACAAATATTTACAAATACATAGACCACCAACTGAGACTTTTGAAGAATGCATGCCAGGGCAAACTCTTTTACCATTTTGATAACTAACGAAACAATGAAAAGCCTTGTTGAGATTTAGAAGTTTAGAACACTTAGACTAATGTCATGGTGCTCCAAGTGTGGGTGCCACAGGCTGGATCTTTACTTTAGGTAACAGCCACCAGAGGCGATGGTGTTAAAAGTGGTTATCAGGAAGGCCAGATGTGGTGGTTCATGCTTATAATCCCAGCACTTTGGGAGGCTGAGACGGGTGGATCACTTGAGATCAGGAGTTCGAGGCCAGCCTGGGCAACATGGTGAAACTCCGTCTCTACTAAAAATACAAAAATTAGCCGGGTGTGGTGGCGCATGCCTGTAGTCCCAGCTACTCAGGAGGCTGAGGGAGGAGAATCACTTGAACCCAGGAGGCAGAGGTTGCAGTGAGCCGAGATTGCACTACTGCACTCTAGCCTGGGGGACAGAGCGAGAAAAAAACCCGGAATAAAGAAGTGGTTATCAGGAATTTTCCCAACTCAGCCAGAATCAAGTGCACAGAATGTTTTAGTCTGTTCAGGCTGCTATAGTAAAATACCATCAACTGGGTGGCTTATAAACAACCAAAATTTATTGCTTACAATTCTGGAGGCTAGGAAGTCTAGACCTAGACACCAGAATATTCAGTGAAGGTCAGCTCTATGATGTGTAGATGGAGTCTTTTCACTGTGTCTTCACGTGGTGGAAGGGGTGAACTCTTCAGCTCCTTATAAAGGATTAGTACCCCTATATGGGGCTGAAAGGTACTCCGCTCACATGACCTTATTACCTCCCCAAGCCTCCACCTCCTGATGCCATCACATAGGGGATTACGTGTCAACACATCAATTTGGGAGAACACGAACATTTAGTCCATAGCACAGAGCTACTTCCAACAGGCACTGGACACTACAGAAAAAGAGACAGTCTTTGACTGTGAGGACTGCACTTAAACATTAAAAAATAATGGGATTGGGACTTCAGTTGAGAGCTAATCCAAGGTAAGGAAGTCTAGGGTACCCATCTTGCAATTCCTTTTTCTTTTTTTTTTTTGAGATGGAGCTTTGCTCTGGAGGGCAGTGGCTCGACCTTGGCTCACTGCAACCTCTGCCTCCTGGGTTCAAGCAATTCTTTTGCAACAGCCTCCCTAGTAACTGGGATTACAGACACCTGCCACCACGCCTGGCTAATTTTTGTATTTTTAGTAGAGACAAGGTTTCACCATGTTGGCAAGGCTGGTCTCGAACTCCTGACCTCAGGTGATCTGCCTGCCTCTGCCTCCCAAAGTGTTAGGATTACAGGCATGAGCCACCGTATCCAGCCCCATCTTGCAATTTCTTTCTAGGTTTGTGTGAGTGTATGTTTATGGTTCTTATCCAAGTGACCAGGTCTAAGTAAGATACATCAAAAGATCCTTGTGCCCCCTAAAATTAAATAATAATTACAATAGTAATTTATGTCATGCATTTTATTGATATTTTTAAAATAAATTGCCTCCAAGATAGATAGGGCTGATTTTGATAGTGATTTTTCCCTCTATTGGTGTCTTAAGCAATGATGAGCATAAAATAATTGGTGTAAGTTTCCTCTTTCACACTTGGATTTTATTTTTGTTGAGCTCCTAATTGTTGAGGGTCACTTGAAGATGGCTTCATTGCTACCTTGCACATAAGGGTTACCTCCCTATCACTGTCATTCTCAGTGTAATATTTCATCTTATTCCTATCATTCACGTGATCACAATGTGCATTGTTCCTGGAATCTATCTTACTAGAGGATCTGGAAAAGGACTTGATTTTACTTGAAACACATAGGTTTTGAGTATTTTTCTTCTTTGCCTCAGAAATGTCATTGACCAAAGGCTTATAGGTTTTGGAAATAAGACGTCTTTCCTTCTGGGATTGACAAGTTTTGGCTAATTGAGGGTTAGATGATAAGACTGCCCCGCCTGGACTCACTGACCTTTTTGGATTAAAATGTTTGGGAGGCTTAGCCAATTTCTGTAGACCGAATGGCTCGGGTGATGAGATTTCATCTTGTGGATGGGATGAACAAAGTGGCTTGGATAGCAAAGGTTGCCTGACTGACTTATCTGAACTGGCTAGCTTACAGGCATAGGCTAGCTTACATAATTTTTCTAGACTGCGTGACCTATGTGATTTTTCCAGGTGAGATGACTTACGTAATTTTTTTGGGCATGATGACTTGGATGACTTTTTTGGATATGATGGCCTAGTTAACTTTCGTTCACGGTTTTGTATGGATGGCTTTTGTAGACCTGAGGGCCTGATTAATTTTTCTGCACTAGATGATGAGTTTTCTGAACTTGAGCACTCAGATGACTTGTCTATAGTGGATAGCAGAGATTGTTTTTCGGGATTGAATTGACTGGCTGTCTTGGCTTCACTGAATGGTATTTTGGACGACTTGGATGCCATACCTTTTTTCTTGCCCCTGAAAGTATAGAAAATTTGGAGTATAATGATTTAAAACAAAAGAGACCTATTACTATTATCAGAGAACATACAGTACTGTCAGCTTAGACCTGTGATCTTTTTGGGGCTTTAGGATGAAAACTAAATACAGTAAGAATTGGAATGTGGTGGCTGGGCGTGGTGTCTCATGCCTGTAATCTCAGCACTTTAGGAGGCCACGGAGGGCAGATCACTTGAGGCCAGCAGTTCGACACCAGCCTGGCCAACATGGTGAAACACTGTCTCTACTAAAAATACAAAAGTTAGCCTGGCGTGTTTGCACGCGCCCGTAATCCCTAGCTACTTGGGAGGCTGAGGCATAAGAATCACTTGAACCTGGGAGGCAGAGGTTGCAGTGAGCCGAGATCATGCCATTGCACTGCAGCCTAGGTGACAGAATGAGACTCTGTCTCAAAAACAAACAAAAAAAAACACATGCAAAAAACCAGAATTGGAGTGTAGTGAAAGCCACAACTAAGGTTATAAATACTAACTCTTGTTTAATGCTTTTTCTTAGGAGTATTCTACTATTTAACCACATTAGATAACCATAAAGTCCACATATAGAATGACACAAAGTTTTATCAAATCTACTACAATAAGAGAGAAAGAAACACACAAACACACAGAGAGAGAATGAATCTCACTTATTTCAGAATTTAACTATTTGTAAAAAAGTCACAAATTGATAATGTATCACAAGATAAAAGCATCTGTAGAAAAAGTCATTGTTTTTATATCATATTTACAACATCAAGTTATCTGTGCATATTTAAATTCATGACATTCCTCTGAAACTAAAGGAGTACAGTACTAGTACCACATTATATATAGTCACCAGTCTTTGGAATGGGATATTTTTAGGGAACTAGTATACAAAAGGCAGGCACTGAGATCATGAGAGTAACAACACTGAATAATTTTGATGCATTAAATCTTAAAATGGTAGATTATCCAAAATGTTTTATTGTCTTTGAAAAACAGAGACCCAATTCCCTCTTTGTTTCTCTTCATTCTCCCACTCTTATTCAGCTATTCATGCCCTCTTTTCCTACACTGAATTTATAATGCAATTGATATCCTGGACTTCAGCTGAACGCTGAACAAGAGACACTTTGGCTAAAGTTAATAATGTACTAGAGAATATTTAAGAGCTGATATGATTTAAGTGAAAATATTCACCTACAACAGGTTGGTAGCTCTTCAGAAGTCTAAAATTAAGTAACCTGAGCAATAATGAAACCTCCACTATGTGTGTATACACACACACACACACACACACACACACATACCTTGCACTCTTAAAGGAGTAAAACTTACATTTCTGCTTTGGCGGCATCATCAGTCATACAATTATAATGGAGAAAACAAAAACAGGTAAAGACGAAGAAGATGATGATAATACCAACTAAAACAAGTAGATTTCGTCTAAGGTAGCCCAGTTTTTCCTGCATTGATTCAACGGGTTTAGCTTCTGCAAAGAGATTGTATAATCAGAAGTGTTAGGTAACCAAGTTTTTTTCCATATTGATAGTGGTTTGATAGTGTAGATCAAAATAAGATTTCTTCATCAATTATTTTTTAAACCCGATTAATTGTACCACTGTTATGTTTTTTCCTCATGGATCCAGCCAGTCCAGCCAATGCAGAAGGTGGGAAATTTCTGCATTTCCAATCGAGGTACCCGGTTCATCTCATAGGGACTGGTTAGGCAGTGGTTGCAGCCCACAGAGGGCCAGCAGAAGCAGGGTGGGGTGTCACCTCACCCAGGAAGTGCAAGGAGCTGGGGGCTTCCCTTCCCCAACTGAGGGAAGCCGTGAAGGACTGTGCTATCCAGCCCAGATACTATGCTTTTCCCATGATTTTTGCAATCCACAGACCAGGTGATTCCCTTGTGTGCCTACACTACCAGGGCCCTGGGTTTCAAGCACAAAACTGGGCAGCTGTTTGGGCAGACACAGAGCTAGTTGCAGGTTGGTCCCCCCGCCCAGTGACACCTGGAAGCCCAGTGAGACAGAGCCGTTCACTCCCCTGGAAAGGGGGCTGAAGCCAGGGAGCCAAGTGGTCTCACTCAGTGGGTCCCACTCCCATGGAGCCCAGCAAGCTAAGATCCACTGGCTTGAAATTCTCACTGCCAGCACAGCAGTCTGAAGTTGACCTGGGACAATCAAGCTTGGTGCAGGGAGGGGTGTCTGCCACTATTGAGACTTGAATAGGCAGTTTTCCCCTGACAGTGCTAAAGAGGCCAGGAAGTTCAGACTGGGCAGAACTCACCACAGTGCTGCAAAGTGGCTGTGGCCAGACTGCCTCTCTAGATTCCTCCTCCCTGGGCAGGGCATCTCTGAAAGAAAGGCATCAGCCCCAGTCATGGGCTTACAGATAAAACTCCCACCTCCCTGGGACAGAGCACCTGGGGAAAGTGGCAGCTTTGGGGCAGCTTCAGCGGACTTCAACATTCCTGCCTTCCAGCCCTGAAGAGAGCAGTGGATCCTGACAAGGAGGATTCTCCCAGCACAGCACTGGAGCTCTGCTAAGAGAGAGACTGCCTCCTTAAGTGGGTCCCTGACCCCCGTGCTTCCTCACTGGGAGAAGCCTCCCAGTGAGGGTCAACAGACACTTCATATAGGAGAGCTCTAGCTGGCATCAGACCAGCACCCCTCTGGGACAAAGCTTCCAGAAGAAGGAGCAGGCAGCAATCTTTGCTGTTCTGCAGCCTCCACTGGTGACACCAGGCAAATAGGGTCTGGATTGGACCTCCAGCAAGCTGCAGCAGACCTGCAGAAGATGGGCCTGTTAGAAGAAAAACTAACAAACAGAAAGCAATAACATCAACATCAAAAGTACCCCCAGACAAAAACCCCATTCAAAGGTCATTAGCCTCACAGATCAAAGGTAGATAAATCCACAAAGATAAGGAAAACCCAGCACAAAAATGCTGAAAATTCCAAAACCAGAATGCCTCTTCTCCTCCAAATGATCTCCACTCTTCTCCAGCAAGGGCACAAAACCAGATGAGAATGAGCAATTGACAGAAGTAGTCTTCAGAAGGTGGGTAATAACAAACTCCTCTGAGCTTAAGGAGCATGTTCTAACCCAATGCAAGGAAGCTAAGGACCTTGATAAAAGGTTACAGAAACTGCTAGCTAGGATAACCCATTTAGAGAAGAACATAAATGACCTGATGGAGCTGAAAAACACAGCACAAGAACTTCGTGACACACATACAAATATCAATAGCCAAATCAATCAAGCAGAAGAAAGGATATCAGAGATTGAAGATCAACTTACTGAAATAAGGTATGAAGACAGGATTAGAGAAAAAAGAATAAGAAAAAGTAAAACGAACAAAGCCTCCAGGAAATATGGGTCTATGTGAAAAAGACCAAACCTACAATTGATTGGTGTGCCTGAAAGTGACAGGGAGAATGGAACCAGGTTGGAAAACACACCTCAGAATATTATTCAGAACTTCCCCAATCTAGCAAGATAGGCCAACTTTCAAATTCAGAAAATACTAAGAATACTGCTAAGAGACTCCTGGAGAAGACCAACCCCAAGACACATAATCATCAGATTCTCCAAGGTTGAAATCAAGGAAAAAATGTTAAGTGCAGCCAGAGAGAAAGGTCAGGTTACCTACAAAGGGAAGCCCATCACACTAACAGTGGATCTCTCTGCAGACACCCTACAAGCCAGAAGAGAGTGGGGGCCAATATTCAAACATTCTTACACAAAAGAATTTTAAACCCAGATTTTTATATCCAGCCAAACTAAGCTTCATAAATGAAGGAGAAATAAAATCCTTTCCAGATAAGCAAATGCTGAGGGATTTTGTCACTACCAGGCCTGCCTTACAAGAGCTCCTGAAGGAAGCACTAAATATGGAAAGGAAAAACTGGTATCAGCCACTGCAAAAACACACCAAAATATAAAGACCAATGACACTATAAAGAAACTGCATCAGCCAGCTGCAGTGTCTCACGCCTGTAATCCCAGAACTTTGGGAGGCTGAGGTGGGCAGATCACCTAAGATCAGGAGCTCGAGACCAACCTGACCAACATGGAGAAACCCCATTTCTATTAAAAATACAAAATTAGCTGGGCGTGGTGGTGCATGCCTGTAATCCCAGCTACTCAGGAGGCTGAGGCATGAGAATCACTTGAACCCAGGAGGCGGAGGTTGCCGTGAGCTGAGATTGTGCCGTTGCACTCCAGCCTGGGCAACAAGAACAAAACTCCATCTCAAAACAAAACAAAACAATAAAAAAAACCCTGCATCAACCAATGTTCAAAATAACCATGAAGACAGGATCAAATTCACATATAACAATATTAACCATAAATGTAAATGGGCTAAATGCCCCAATTAAAAGACACAGACTGGGAAATTCCATCTCACATGGAAAGACACACATAGGCTCAAAATAAAGGGATAGAAGAATATCTACCAAGTGAATGGAAAGCAAAAAAAAAGCATAGATTGCTATCCTAGTCTCTGATAAAATGAACTTTAAACTAACAAAGATTAAAAAAAAAAGAAGGGGATTATGTAATGGGAAAGGGATCAATGCATCAAGAAGAGCTAACTATCCTAAATAGATATGCACCCAATACAGGAGCACCCAGATTCATAAAACAAGTTCTTAGAGAACTATGAAGAGACTTAGACTCCCACACAATAATAGTGGGAGACTTTTAACACCCCACTGTCAGTATTAGACAGATCAACGAGACAGAAAATTAACAAAGATATTCAGGACTCAGCTCTGGACCAAGCAGATCTAATAGACATCTACAGAACTCTCCACCCCAAATCAACAGAATATACATTCTTCTCAGCATCACATAGCACTTATTATAAAATTGACCACATAATTGGAAGTAAAACACTCCTCAGAAAATGCAAAAGAACAGAAATCATAACAAACAGCCTCTCAGACCACAGTGCAATCAAATTACAACTCAGGACTAAGAAACTCACTCAAAACAGCATAATTACATGGAAACTGAACAACCTGCTCCTGAATGACTACTGGGTAAATAATAAAATTAAGGGAGAAAAAAAAGTTATTTTAAACCAACGAGATCAAAGAGACAACGTAACAGAATCTCTGGGACACAGCTAATGCAGTGTAAAGATGGAAATTTATAGCACTAAAGTGCCCACATCAGAAAGCAGGAAAGATCTGAAGTTGACACCCTAAAAACACAATTAAAATAACTAGAAAAGCAAGAGCAAATGGATTCAAAAACTAGAAGAAGACAAGAAATAACTAAGATCAGAGCAGAACCGAAGGAGCCAGAGACACGAAAAACCTTTCAAAAAATCAATGAATCCAGGAGGTGGTTTTTTGAAAAGACTAAGAAAATAGATAGACCACTAGCCAGAGTAATAAAGAAGAAAAGAGAGAAGAATCAGATAGACACAATAAAAAATGATAAAGGGGATATCACCACCGATCCCACAGAAATACAAACTACCATCAGAGAATACTATACACACCTTTATGCAAATAAACTAGAAAGTCTAGAAGAAATCTATAAATTCCTGGACACTTACACCCTTCCAAGACTAAACCAGGAAAAATTCAAGTCCCTGAATAGACCAATAAAAAGTTCTGAAATTGAAGCAGTCATTAATAGCCTACCAACCAAAAAAAGCCCAGGACCAGATGGATTCACTGTTGAATTCTATCAGAGGTACAAAAAGGAGCTGGTACCATTCCTTCTGAAAGTAATACAAACAACAGAAAAAGAGGGACTCCTCCCTAACTCATTTTATGAGGCCAGCATCATCCTGATACCAAAACTTGGCAGAGACACAACAAAAAAAGAAAATTTCAGGCCAATATCCCTGATGAACATCGATGCGAAAATCCTCAATGAAATACTGACAAACTGAACCCAGCAGCACATAAAAAGCTTATCCACCACGATCAATCTGGCTTCATCCCTGGGATGGAAGGCTGGTTCAACATATGCAAATCAAGAAATGTAATCCATCACGTAAACAGAACCAATTACAAAAATCACATGATTATCTCAATAGATGCAGAAAAGGTCATTGATAAAATTCAACATCCCTTCATTCTAAAAACTCTGAATAAACTAGGTGTTGATGGAACATATCTCAAAATAGCAAGAGGTATTTATGACAAACCCATAGCCAATATTGTGCTGAATGGGCAAATGCTGGAAGCATTCCCTTTCAAAACTGACACAAGACAAGGACGCTCCCTCACCACTCCTATTCAACATAGTATTGGAAGTTCTGGCCAGGGCAATCAGGCAAAAGAAAGAAATAAAGGGTATTCAAATAGGAAGAGAGGAAGTCAAATTGTCTCTGTTTGCAGATGATATGATTGCATATTTGAAAATTCCATCGTCTCAGCCCAGAAACTGTTCAAGCTGATAAGAAACTTCAGCAAAGTCTCAGGATGCAACATCATGATGCAAAAATCACAAGTATTCATATACACCAATAGTAGATAAGCAGAGAGCCAAATCATGAGTGAATACCCATTCACAATTGCTACAAAAAGAATAAAATACCTAGGAATACAACTTACAAGGGACGTGAAGGAACTCTTCAAGGAGAACTACAAACCACTGCTCAAGCAAATAAGACAGGACACATACAAATGGAAAAACATTCCATGCTCATGGATAGGAAGAATCAATATTGTGAAAGTGGCCATACTTCCCAAAGTAGTTAATAGATTCAATGTTATTCCCATCAAGCTACCATTGACTTTTTCACAGAATTAGAAAAAACCACTTTAACTTTTCTTATGGAACCAAAAAAGAGCCTGTATAGCAAAGACAATCCTAAGCAAAAAGAAGAAAGCTGGAGGCATCATGCTATCTTATGTACTTCATGCTATACTACAAGCCTACAGCAACCAAAACAGCATGATACTGGTATCAAAACAGATATATACAGACCAATGGAACAGAACAGAGGCCTCAGAAGTGATACTACACATCTACAACCATCTGATCTTCAACAAACCTGACAAAAATAAGCAATGGGGAAAGGATTCCCTATTTAATAAATGGTGCTGAGAAAACTGGCTAGCCATATACAGAAAACAGAAACTGGACCCTTTCCTTACACCTTACCCAAAAATTAACTCAAGATGGATTAAAGAGTTAAATGTAAAATTCAAAACTATAAAAATCCTAGAAGAAAACTGAGGTAATACCATTCAGGACATAGGCAAAGACTTCGTGATTAAAACACCAAAAGCAATTGGAACAAAAGCCAAAATTGACAAATGGGATCTAATTAAGCTAAAGAGCTTCTGCACAGCAAAAGAAACTGTTATCAGAGTGAACAGGCAATCTAAAGAATGGGAGAATTTTTTTGCAATCTATCCATCTGACAAAGGTCTAATATCCAGAATCTACAAGGAACTTAAACAAATTTACAAGAAAAAAAACAAACAACCCCATCAAAAAATGGGTGAAGGATATGAACAGACAATTCTCAAAAGAAGACATTTATGTGACCAACAAACATGGAAAAAAACTTATCATCACTGATCATTAAAGAAATGCAAATCAAAACCACAATGAGATATTATCTCACACCAGTTAGAATAGTGATCATTAAATAGTCTGGAAACAACAGATGTTGGTGAGGTTGCAGAGAATTAGGAATGCTTTTACACTGTTAGTGGGGATGTAAATTAGTTCAATCATTGTGGAAGACAGTGTGGTGACTCCTCAAGGATATAGAATCAGAAATATCATTTGACCCAGCAATCCTATTACTGGGTATATGCCCAAAGGATTATAAATCATTCTACTATAAAGACACATGCACACGTATGTTTATTACAGCACTATTTACAATAACAAAGACCTGGAACCAACCCAAATGCCCATCAATGATAGACTGAATAAAGAAAATGTTGCACATATATGCCATGGAATACTATGCAGCCATATAAAGGAATGAATTCATGTCCTTTACAGGGACATGGATGAAGCTGGAAGGCACCATTCTCAGCAAACTAACAGAGGAACAGAAAACCAAACACTTTATGTTCTCATTGATAAGTGGGAATTGAACAATGAGAACACATGGACACAGAGAGGGGAATATCACACACTGTCGCCTGTGGGGGGGTGGGGGCCAAGGAGAGGGAGAGCATTAAGACAAATACCTAATGCATGTGAAGCTTAAAACCTAGATGATGGGTTGATGGGTACAGCAAACCACCATGGCACATGTATAACTATGTAGCAAACCTGCACGTTCTGCACATGTATCCCAGAACTTAAAGTAAACAATAACAACAACAACAACAACAAACCTACTATATGTTAAGTCCCTTGCCAGATTTCTTTATATAGTATTAGCTAGTTTGGTGGGGATGGGGAAGGGTGGTAAAGGGGGACCATAAGTCTGTCATCTTGGTGCTTACATTTTAAGTGTTTTACACAGAACTAAAAATATTAGCTGTTGTATTAGAAATTCTTAAAGACCTACTAATGGTAACACTGCTAAAAGTAACAGCAGATTTCTTAAATACAGCTAGCTTTTCTAATTAAATGCTTGAATGTATAATTTTATAGATCATAATTTATAAGTTTTAAGGTTAGGCACATACCTGTAGTAGAAGATCCATTTGTTTGGTTTGTATTTATACAATTATATGTATAAAAGGACAAAAGTAGGACACAAATAAAAAGATTCATGTCCAGGACTTGGTTCAAGTGAGTCTTCTACTAAGGTATCTACTGATTTTATATGGTTCAGAGTGTTCTAGGCATTTATGACATCATGGCCATTATGTGTCACACTCTGACAACATAATCTCACCATGGCGAAGCATAAGCTTCTGCATACAAATTTTACCAGATGAGGTTTTTTTTTTTGTTTTTTTTTTTTGTTTTTTTTTTTGAGATGGAGTTTGGCTCAAGCTGGAGTGCAATGGGATCATCTTGGCTCACTGCAACCTCCATCTTCCGGGTTCAAGGTGTGGTGGCTCACAGGTGTAATCCCAGCACCTTGGGAGGCTGAGGCGGGCAGATCACTTGAGGTCTGGGGTTCTAGATTAGCCTGGCCAATGTGGTAAAACCCCGTTTCTATTTAAACGCAAAAATTAGCTGGGTGTGGTGGTGGGCACCTATAATCCCAGCTACTTGGGAGGCTGAGGCAGGAGAATTGCTTGAACCTGGGAGGCAGAGGTTGCAGTGAGACAAGATTCCGCCCCTGCACTCCAGCCTGGGTGACAGAGTGAGACTCCATCTCACAAAAAGAAAAAAAATTCAAAACAAGAAAATTTAGGCATTATTAATTAGAGAAGGAAGTATTTGGAGAGGTAAATGAAAATGGGATAGATTTCCTGAGGAAGCAATACTGGGGCTGAGTTCTGAAAGATAAGTAGGAGTGAATTATGAGAAAAGGAAAGAGAAGAATTTTTCAAGTGGAGGAGGCATGTGTGCAAAGGCACTGTGATGGGAGGAAGGCTGGCAAGTTGGAGAAACCAAAATAAGATAAGAGAGTTGAACAATAATGGGGAAGCACAGGATAGTTTTTGTTTGTTTGTTTTTGAGTCCGGGTCCTGTTCTGTTGTCCAGGCTGGAGTGAAGTGACACCATCTTGGCTCACTACAACCTCCACCTTCCAGGTTCAAGCGATTCTCCTGCCTTAGCCTCCCTGAGTAGCTGGGACTACAGGCGTGTGCCACCACGCCCAGATAATTTTTGTATTTTTAGTAGAGATGGGGTTTCACCATGTTGGCCAGGATGGTCTCGATCTCTTGACCTTCTGACCTGCCTGACTTGGTCTCCTGAAGTGCTGGGATTACAGGCATGAGCCACCGCCCCTGGCCATTATTGTTTTTATTGTTGCCAGGACTAGAGTAAGGCCCAGTGAGATATTTGCCTCTAGCACAAAATTTAAGGGGTGCTGCAAAATTTAGCAATCAAAATAAACAAGATTTTAATGCAATATTTAAAAATCAAAATTAATGCCAAAAATCTATGACCAACAAAATATTGAACATTTAAATAATGACAGGATCTGATTCTGCACTTGCAAAACCCTGTCCCACTCCCCTCACCCTAATCCCAGCTCTGCATCTTGAGCCTGCAGGGCCGTATTTATTCTTTTCCACTTTAAAAAGCAGAGGGGAAGGGTCTAAGGACTCAGTCAGATGCTTGACAGGGCTGTGCCCCCAAGACCCCTGGAAATCTCACCAGGTCATTTTCCCCAAATAGCAGCTCCTGAGCCCTTGTGTAATGATTCTTGGTGAAGAATGGCTGCCCCTGGTTTCTCTTTCCTTGGTTCTCCAGAGGTTAACCTATACCACTTTTCTGATTTCTGTCATTGTTTTTGATCGTCTTGCTCCCAACGTCTGGCTGGCACATATCTGTAGGAATCAGTAGTAGGAAAAGCTCCTAAGCTCTTCCCAGCACCCACGTGGCAAGTTTGAACCATTGCCCAAATCCAGATGAGAGGAAGGAATCTTTCTGGGGTTGCAGCCTTGGGGATTTCTACTTCCCTCCTCTCGACCTCCATTGACAGTGCAATTCCACCTTGGGCCTTCAACATTTTTCCCCCATTTAATTTTTTTAATTAAAAAAAATATATGCACCTTATAAAAATTTCAAATCACACAGAGGTATTTCAGACTTCCTTTATCCCTTGAGGTCTTCTGACATTTTAAAATTGCTTTAAATATTCCTTACTCACAGCTTGCAATGATACCTGAAATCTTCATCTCTATTTTTAATTGCATTTTTAAATTGCATTAGGAATACATTAATATTAACCCATTCTCATTATGCAAAATACAAAAGACAGACATATAGAGAATAAAACGTTATAGACTGTTTTCCTTCCCCACTTCACTCTATCCCCATTCTGGAGATAATGACACAAAAATTTGATGTGCATCTCTCAGATCTCTTTCTACATATTTACATGCATATCTATGTACATGATGCACACACATACTACATATAGATGGGATCATTCTGTAAGTATTTCTTTTCAGGATTTAAAAAATATCACACAAGTATTCATATGCTGATATTCATAGCAGTATTATTCACAATAGCCAAAAGGTGGAAACAACCTAAATGTTCATCAACAGATAAATGGATAAACAAAATATGGCATATGCATATGATGGAACATTATTTAGCCTTAAAAAGGAAGGGAATTCCAATACATGATACAACATGAATGAACCCTGAAAACATTATGCTAAGAAATAAGCCACATAATGTATGAGGTACTTAGAGTGGTCAAATTCATCAAAACAGAAAGTAGAATGGTGGTTACCAGGGCCTGGGCTGAGTGGGGAAAAGGGAATTATTGTTTAATGGGGACAGAGGTACAGTTTGGAATGATGGAAAACTTTTGGATATGGTTGTGAGGATGCCTGTATAGCAACATGAATCTGCTTAATGCCACTGATGTGTATACTCAAAAAGGGTTAAAATGGTAAATTTTATGTTATATTAATTTTCTACAATAAAAAAATAGAAAAAACAATACACAACTAATGCTTAAACCATTTCCTTGTGAAAAAAAAAAGTCAGACGTAAACATTTTTCTTTTTCTTTTTTTCTTTTTTTGAGATGGAGTTTTGCTCTTGTTACCCAGGCTGGAGTACAATGGCGCAATCTTGGCTCACTGCCACCTCCGCCTCCTGGGTTCAAGCAATTCTCCTGCCTTAGCCTCCCGAGTAGTTGGGACTACAGGCATGCGCCACCATGCCCAGCTAATTTTGTATTTTTAGTAGAGATGGGGTTTCACCATGTTGACCAGGATGGTCTCAATCTCTTGACCTTGTGATCCACCCGCCTCGGCCTCCCAAAGTGCTGGGATTATAAGCATGAGCCACTGCACCCGGCAACATTTATAAGGCAAAACATGACTGACACATGTCCCTTGAGTTCTTTTTCTTTGCATTTACATATATTACAGAGCATAGATCTGGAGCCAAAATGGGTTGAAATCCTGGCTCCACCATTTACTAGCTGGCTGACCCTTGGACAAGTTAATGTCTAAGTTCTGTACTTTAAGATCCACATCTGGAGGCTGGGTGCAGTGGTTCACACCTGTAATCCCAGCACTTTGGGAGGCCAAGGGGGAATGGGTCATTTGAGGTCAGGAGTTCGAGACCAGCCTGGCCAACATGGTGAAACCTCGCCTCTACTAAGAATACAAAAATTAGCCGGGTGCAGTGGTGGGCACCTGTAGTTCCAGCTACTCGGGAGGCTGAGGCAAGAGAATCACTTGAACCCGGGAGGCGGAGGTTGCAGCGAGCTGAGATTGTGCCACTACACTCCAGCCTGGGTGACAGAGCAAGACTCTGTCTCAAAAAGATAAAATAATCTATGTCTGTAAGAAGATTAATAGAATCTTCTGTATGGATGGAACTGGAGGTCATTATGTTAGGTGAAATAAGCCAGGCACAGAAAGACATGCCTAATGTTCTCACTCATACGTGGAAGCTAAAAAGTTGATCTCCTGGAGGTAGAGTAGAATGATAGTTCCCAGAGGTTTGGAAGAATGTGTGTGTGTGGTGGCAAGGATAGGAGGGTGATAAAGATAGGCTGGTGGGTTGGGCGAGGTGGCTCACGCCTGTAATCCCTGCACTTTGGGAGGCCGAGGCGGGTGGATCACCTGAGGTCAGGAATTCGAGACCAGCCTGGCCAACATGGAGAAACCCCGTCTCTACTAAAAATACAAAATTAGCTGGGCATAGTGGCACATGCCTGTAATCCCAGCTACTCGGGAGGCTGAGGCAGGGGAATCACTTAAACCTGGGAGGCAGAGGTTGCAGTGAGCCGAAATTGCACCATTGCACTCCAGCCTAGGCAACAGAGTGAGACTCCGTCTCAAAAAAAAAAAAAAAAAGAGAGAGGGGGGTTGGTTAATGGGTACAAACATATAATTAGGAAGAAGGAATAAGACAAAGGTGACTATGGTTAACAACAATATATTGTATATTTCAAAACAGCTGGAAGAGAAGATTTGAAATGTTCCCAATACAAAGAAATTATAAATGTTTGAGGTGATGGATATCCTAAATACCCTGAATTGGTCATTACACATTGTATGCATGTGTCAGAATTGATCACATGTACCCTTATAAATATGTGCAATTATGATGTATCCAAAAAGTTTAAGGGAAAAAATAATAGAAGCTTCTGAATAGGGATACAATGAGGATTAAATTAAAGAATGCATGTATGACATTTAGCACAGTACCTATCACATAATAAGTGGTCAAGAAATGTTATTATTGGATGTAGTACCCACTTTTAGAGAGTCAATAAAGTAGGTCAGCAGATAATACCTATCATGTTAGTATCAGGAATCAGGGACTGAAGGGAGTTTGAGAATGGGGGCCAGAAAGAGAGCAGAGAAGCCCCGAAATGGAAAGTGAGTTGTTGCCAATCTAATCTAGTCTTTAACTTTATGAAACAAAAAGTAGAAGAGATATAAGAATACGTATATAGAAGCACAGTTATACTACACAACTTTCAGCATAAGATAAATCAAGTGGACACAAAATTATTAAGGAGGTAGAATATATAAATAATATAAAATATAATCAATAGAGTTGATCATATATACATATATATGGAACTTTACTGCCCTTCCTTTTCTTCTTCACAGACATAATGAATTGTTTTATCTTCTTGGGGCAGGAAATCTATTATTTTGGAAAACCATTTCTTTCCACCTCAACCAAAAGGTCCTGATAAGAACTAAACAATTATAGCATCCCTCTCTCCTGGCCACAAGGGTGGGCATATGGCTCAGGCTAGACCAGTAATTGGTTCCCATCTCTGATCATAGTGATTAGTTTATAGTTGGGCACATGACTCAGCACAGGCTAATCAGAAGTTATCCCCAAAGATTTTTCAAACAATCTGGGCTAAGAAATTCCTTTACCACTAGCGGCAGTAAACCTGGAAAAGATGTCCAAAGGTGTCTGTGACACAGCCCCTGATTGGCACGAGAAGCTAATTAGAAAGGATAAAAGCTGCTGGGTGTGGTGGCTCAAGCCTGTAATCACAGCACTTTGGGAGGCTGAGGCAGGTAGATCGCTTGAGATCAGGAGTTCGAGACCAGCCTGGCCAACATGGTGAAACCCTGTCTCTATTAAAAATACAAAAATTAGCTGGGCATGGTAGTGCACGTCTGTAATCCCAGCTACTCAAGAGGCTGAGGCTGGAGAATTGCTTGAACCCAGGAAGCAGAGGTTGCAGTGAGCCGAGATCATGCCACTATACTCCAACCTGGGCCACAGAGCGAGACTCTGTCTTAAAATAAGCAAACAAGCAAAGAATAAAAGTGACATAAAGAGAAACATAAAGATGAAAGATGGAGAGTTTTCCAAGGAGAGTTACAATTCCTGTTTTCCTACAGCCATCTGCATTGCCGCTCTTCTAGTGGTTTGATTATATGTATTAATATATTCCTTCTTTTCATTCACTGGTTGGAATTGGCTTTGTGTCATTTTCACCCACAAGAGCCCTAATGTATACACATTCGTGTGTATATATAAACAACAAGATAATAGCACAGAGGCCCCTGAGCCATTAATTCAGATTGATAGGTCAAAGCCAGGTCCAGCATACTTGTTCTCGGGACAGCAGCCCCCAGCCACATCTCTATAGCACAGGGCATGCTGCTGAGGTAGAATGAGTCTGAGACCCATGTTCACTGGAATTTTAAATGTTCCCCTGCCAGCAGTTACCAACACATCTCCTCTTTGCAGGCATGGACATTTCTGGTGAGAAGGCTGTTAACAATTTCCCCTCTTATATCTCTGTGCATAGCCAATAAGACCTCCCTGCCAGTGAAAAGGCATGTGTATTCTTATCTGCACACGTTCACAACATGTGTGTTCTCTAGAGTCTTAACACATGCACATCTATGCATGAGATCTCAGGTGAGAACATGTAGGAAGCATCTGTAGTACTAGAAATTATGTTTCATTTATTTTAAAATCTCATATGCCATATGCCTGTTAAGGTGCTCTAGTCATCACCGCATAACGTAGCTGGTTTGATCTGAACTGTCGTCCAGTCTCAATTCATTCAGTGACTGACATTAATGAAATCATAATAAGTTGCTTTCTAGAAGGTTTTAACTATCCTCTAAGGGAGATCTTGACATTTTAGTATCCATTTCACACTTCTTTGCCTATTCTGCCATCGTGTGGGCAAGGAATGCAAACACCAAGGTATTAATGACCCAACGTTGCATTTGAAGAGGCTCTATTGATCAGAGATTTTTTTTCTCCAGGGATAGAGGAAAAGTGGGAAGGACACGAGGAGGAAACATAAGTCTCCTCACACACCACCCCCCCACACAAAAAAAGAAAAGCTGACTACTTTCTACTTTTTTTTCTTTCTTTTTTTTTGAAACAGAGTCTTGCTCTGTTGCCCAAGCTGGAGTGCAGTGGCGCGATCTCAGCTCACCGTAACCTTCATTCAGCTCCTGGGTTCAAGTGATTCTCCTGCCTCAGTCTCCCAAGTAGCTGGGATTACAGAAGCATGCCACCACACCCGACTAATTTTTGTATTTTTAGTAGAGACAGGATTTCACCATGTTGACCAGACTGGTCTCGAACTCCTGACCTCAGGTGATCCACCCACCTTGGCCTTCCAAAGTGCTGGGATTATAGGTGTGAGCCACTGCACCTGGCCAAAACCTGATGACTTTCACTAAATCTTTACAAGGAGTTTAGGTTGGAGGGTTTGCTCATCGGAATGCAGTGTCCCTCAGAGGAACTAGCACATATTAGCACCACTGTGTGCCAGGCATGGAATTCTCCTAGCAATCCCTTGGGTGCTGGGTGGAAGCCAGCTGTGTAGGCATTATCATTGTATTAACATCTTCCTTTTACAGATGTGCCTAGTGAGATCCAGAATGGCTAAGTAGCATGCCTAAATTTCCACAGGTATTAAGTTGCAAAGCCAGGAGATTTTGAAAATAAACTGGAAATATAAACAGAAATTATAAAAAAAAAGTTTCATGAGAAAACTATATACAAAGAAATACAAATTATAGGAATACAATTGCACGCAAAGGCAATGTGTATGTATCTATGTATCTATCTATATCTTATGAAACTAAATAATAAAACCAATACTCACAAATTCACCAATTAACTTAAGAAAACAGTACTGCCAATGCCACTGAATCTCCTTCTGTGCTCCTCTCTGACCCTATCCTCTTGTGTCCGTGACCTGAGATAGCCACTATTCTTTTCTTTTTTCATTCCCTTAATTTTCATTATTATTATTTTTTGAGACGGAGTTTCACTCTGTCACCCAGGCTGGAGTGCAGTGGCGGGATGTCGGCTCACTGCAACATCTGCCTCCTGGGTTCAAGTGATTCTTCTGCCTCAGCCTCCCGAGTAGCTGGGATTACAGGCACGCACCACCACGCCTGGCTAATTTTTGTATTTTTAGAAGAGACAGGATTTCACCATATTGACCATGCTGGTCATGAGCTTCTGACCTCATGATTCGCCTGTCTTGGCTTCCCAAAGTGCTGGGATTACAGGCGTGAGCCACCGTGCCTGGCCCATTAATGTTTTATTCCAAAAGTATGTGCGTTTAGTTTTGCTTTGTTCTGAAATATATAAAAATGGAAAGACATTTTATGTTTCTCCTGTGACTTGCTTTATTCACTCAAAATTGCTCATGAGATTGATCCATGCTGCTTGCTCTACTTGCGGTTCTTTTATCACCAATGTGTAGAATTCTATTCTATTCTATACATTGAATTCTACTCTATTCCAATTTCACCAGTGTATACGATTTTGTATAGATTTCTGGCACATGAATATGCCAGAATATACTCATTCATTTTCCTGTTGATAGACACTTGTTTTTTTCCTAGTTTTTCACCATTACACGCAATACTGCTATAAATGCTCATGTACATGACTTGTGGAACATGGTGTAGCAGTTTCTCTAGGGAAAAATACACAGAAACAAATGGCTGCATTATAGTGAATACAAATGTTCAACTTTTACAAAACAATCAAATATCCTTTGCCAAAGTGGTTGTATTATATCAGTTTATCTTCCTACTGGAGTGTATGAGAGTTTCCATTGGTTTACATCCTTTGCTATCATGTGAAGTTGCCAGAACTTTAAATTTTGGCCAAACTAATGAGGTTAAAATGGCATGTCATTGTAGGTTTCTAGGAGTTTGTCAACTTTGTTAAAGTTTTCAAATTTAGTGGCATTAAGTTGCATCACTCGATGGGGCAGAGAACATTCCAGGTTGGAGGAGCCACATGGGAAAGGGTTCTAAGTCAGGTCAGAGGTTGGTACACTTAAGGAACAGAAAAAATGCCAGCATAGGTGTTGCATAATGAGTTCACTTCTGCCTTAGGTAGCTGACCTCTCAGTACCTCGCATTTTGCCTGACTTGATCTATGGCATCTGCCAGACCTTACCTGCTAGACCTGACCACTTCTGAACAGCTCTCAAGTATTACACCATATTATATGGTGAAATTGTGTTTTAATTTTAACCAAATGGATTCAAACTAGTTCTTATGCTTTTTATCTTTTATCAGGTAGCTTTCACATTTGGATGAACTTCCAGAAGCTTATTTCAAAATATCTTTCTTATCATTGTATCACCAGTCCACTGCCAAATCCTCTTTGATCATCAAACAACTTTAAATTTGCTTTTTGAAATGTATTTAGGCTCTCACATAGAGTTCTGAAAGACATGTGAGAATAAATTTTCAGGAATTTATTTTAGAGCACAAAATCAGCTTCCATTTCTTTGCCCTAGAACAAGGAGAGAAGTTGTTAACTCGGCAACTGTGAATTATGATTATCTTTGTTCTTTGGGAGATTTAGCTGCTGGTCGAGTGAGTCTGATAGTCTAACTCAGGTTTTGCCCATTGGATTGTAACATACAAATAATAAAACAAACCCCAAGATAATAATTAATAATTATCAAGTAAGTGGTTTGCCTTTGGCCCTCTGTTGTGGCTAGATTCTCATGATGGCCCCCAGTGAACCACACTACCTGGTATTTGCACCCTTGTGTAATATCTGCCCACATTGAATATGGGCTGGCCTGTGACTGGTGTTAACCAATAGAATGCTGTAGAAGGGACACTGTTTCAGTTCTAGATCTAGCCTTTAAGAGGACTAGCAGTTTCTGCTTCCTGTCTCTTGGTATACTCACTTTTGGGAACCCTGAGCCACTGTGTCAAATGTCTAGCCACTCTTCTGCAGATACCACAGGAAGAGGTCACGTGGAGGGTAGAGGCCCTGAGACCGTATGGAGAGACATAGCAGTCCAGCTGTACCAGTGTCCCAGTCAAGCCTCCAGGTAACTCCAGCCTCAGCCATCATGTGACTATAGTTGTAGGCGGGCTCCCAAGAGAGACCAGCAGAGCTTCACAGCTGAGCTCAATAAACCCACATCCCCATGATAGAAAACACAGTGGCGATTGTTTTAAGCCACTATGTTTTAGGGTGGCTTGTTATGTAATAATAGGTAACCAAAATAGAAATTGGTATGTGAAAGTGGAGTGCTGACATAGCAAGAATCTAAAACGTGGGAGTGGGCAAAAGCTGAAATGGCCTTGTAGAAACTGTTAGTGAAGGCTTGAAGGAAATATGTAATTTTTGGAGCTCTCAGTCACCATGTAAAAAGCCTAAACACCTTGCTGGAAAGGCCACCTGGAGTGGAGAGGTCTTGATATACAAGGAAAAAGAAAAAGGTTTAACCTTCCAAGCATTCCAGATGACCCTAGCCTGGTTGCCATCTTTTTACTATCTAATTGCAACCACATGGGATAATCCAAGTGAAATCAGCTAAGGAACTCCCCAGCTGAGACAAGTTCACTAACAGAACAATGTGAAATAATAAACTGGTTTCTGTTTTAAGCCATTAAGTTTTGGCAGTGGTTGTTATACACAATAGATAACTGAGACACCTCTTATGGCCTCGGGTTTTCATTGTTCATTGACTCCCATGCACAAAATGACTTCATCCCCGACCCACAGTTATAAAGTTCCGCCTAAATCTCCCTTCCTTTTTAAAGTGCTACAGATGGTCATTAAGGTCTTGACTTTGCAGTTATGTGCCCCTCAGGTCAAATCCCTGCTCATTTGCTTATTTGTTAACTGATTAAATTTTGGTAGGTCATTTAAACATTTTGATACTCCAATTCTTTTATCTATCGAATGGGGGAAATGCTGCTTATCTCATCCAAGGCTTGTTATGAGGATAAAATAATCATAAACATCTTGATCACTTCAAAGCTATGGAAATAAGTGTGCATTATTATTATTTTCTTTTCTTTTTTTTTTTTTTTTTTGAGATGGAGTTTCACTCTGTTGCCCCGGAGTGCAATGACGTGATCTTGGCTCACTGCAACCTCTGCCTCCCAGGTTCAAGCAATTCTCCTGCCTGAGCCTCCCAAGTAGCTGGGATTACAGGCACGTGCCACCACACCCAGCTAATTTTTTGTATTTTTTAGTAGAGATGGGGTTTCACCATGTTGGCCAGGCTGGTCTCAATCTCCTGACCTCAGGTGATCTGCCCACCTCAGCCTTCCAAAGTGCTGGGATTACAGGCATGAGCCACCATGCCTGGCCCTCTATTTTTATTAGATTATAAGAAATTAGCCACACTAGCTCCACAAAGACTGCAAGCTAGTCAAACTACCCTCTTTCTGAATCCCGCTTTATATCTGCAAAATACTAGCTAACCACCTTCCACTCACAATATGCAGGTTATAGTCCGAGAGGTCACCATTAACTCGAGTTACTGATTTCAATCTGTCCTCCTACAATCCTTGGCCTGTTTCTTTGCCAGTGTCCCTCAGACACTGCCTCTCATTTGTGGACTTGCTTCATTCTCAGCTCCAAGTCACTGCCCTGAAACTCTTTCATAGAACCCAGTCTCACTCATCCATCACTAGCTGAGACAACTGTTTTTCAGATATTTGTCAATCCTAAAGTATCTCCCAAATTGCAACCTTGTTCTGAGACAAAGTAGGCTCCCTAAGTGAACCCAAAAAGCCTCTTCTGGAGTTCAGCTTTCCTTTCCTATTTTTTTTTTTTTTTAGACAGAGTTTCACTCTGTCACCCGGGCTGGAGTGCAACGGCGCAATCTCAGCTCACTGCAACCTCCGCCTCCAGGGTTCAAGTGATTCTCCTGCCTCAGCCTCCTAAGTAGTTGAGATTACAGGCCCCTACCACCACGCCTGGATAATTTTTTGTATTTTTTTTTTTCAGTAGAGATGGGGTTTCACCATGTTGGCCAGGCTGGTCTTGAACTCTTGACCTCAGGTGATCCACCTGCCTTGGCCTCCCAAAGTGCTGGAATTACAGGTGTGAGCCACCACCCCCAGCCTGGAGTTCAGCTTTCAAGCAAGACAGGGCAATAGGGGTTGCATTTATTTTCCCACATGAAACAACAACAACAAACAGACAAAATATATATGAAACAACAGTCTTAAGATGCAAAACATCAAGCGGGGACAGTGATCCTGGGAGATGGGACATAAGATGAATGCTACAGTGTCCCAGTTTATTACACTAAGAGAGTTTCCAGGCCACACTGCACATAGGAGGAATCCAGGTGGAAACAGGTAGACTTTCTGAGGGTTTACAATACATGTAGAAGTATGATATATGGCAGTGGTAGTACAAAGGCCGGGAGGTAAGAAATGAAGGTATACGATTGTATAGTTCTTATACTGTATGTGAAATGGATAACAATAGGAGATAGACACTGATAAGATGAAGATGCATCCAATACACCATAAAGCAATCACTAAAACAACAAAACAGATATAGCTAATAAGTTAATTGAGGAAATAAAATGAAATAATAAATAATCACAAATAAGGCAGAAAGAGATCAGAAACTACTAATGAGATGATCACATTAAATGTATATGGTCTAAACACTTCAGTTAAAGGCAGAGATTGTCATATTGGATAAAAAAGCAACACTAAGCAAACTTCTGCCTATAAGAAAGCTACTTTGGATATAAAAACACAAATAGGTTAAAAATAAAAGGATGGCCAGATTGGTCACAGGGTTCAAACTTGTAATTATAATATGAATAAGTTCTGTAGACTTCATGTACAGGATGGTCACTGTGAGGGTTTTCCTAATAGAATGGAGTCAGGAGGCCATAATGGAGGGGCTCTAACACACACATTCCTGTGATAAAAAGTATTCCAAGTACTCTCCAAAAGCCATACTTTGCGTAAGGACCCCTGCGATCTTGCACAAAGAATACTTATGCAGGCTGGGTGCAGTGGCTCACACGTGTAATACCATCCCTTTGGGAGGCCAATACAGGCAGACTGCTTGAGCCCAGGAGTTCAAGACCAGCCTGGGCAACATGGGGAAATCCCATCTCTATGAAAAATACAAAAATTAGCCAGGTGTAGTGGTGCACAACTGTAGTCCCAGATGCTCAGGAGGCTAAGGTGGGAGGATCAATTGAACCAGGGTGGTGGAGGCTGCACTGAGCCACCATTGCACCACTGCACTCCAACTTGGACAACAGAATGAGACCCTGTCTCAAAAAAAAAATATATATATATATATAGGCAAGATGTCTGCTCAGCAGCTGCCTGCCTATTCAGTCTTTGATTGACAACACCCTTGTTATTGATTCCTCAAGAATAATTGTTTCAAAATAATGTATTTAACAGTCTTCATTTTGCCTTTATACGTTTTCCCTTTTCTCAGCCTCCCTAGATATGCCTATGATCCATCATAGCACACGTCTTGGATTATAATCCTGCTTATTCCTGAATAAACCCATTATCTTTTCAGAATCTCTCTCCACTGTTATTTTAGGTTGGCATGATAATAGTTCATAATAAGGTGTTCTATATTTGAGATTTACTAATAGAATAGATCTTAGGTATTTTCACCACACACATGAAAAGGTAGCTATGTGAAATGATGGATATGTTAATTAGCTTGATTGTGGTAATCATTTCACAATATATATCAAAACATCACATTGTACACTAAAAATATATAATTGGCCCCCTCTTCTCCCCTCCCCCAAGCCCGCACCTTGTGCCCCGGCGGGTCGTGTGGCGTGGCCCACGGTGAGAGCTGGTGGTCACCATGGCAATGTGGGAGCTGGTGGAGGCCGAATGCGGCAATGCCAACCCGCTCATGAAGCTGGCCGGGCACTTCACCCAAGACAAGGCCCTTTGGCAGGAGGGATTGAGGCCTGGCCCCTGGCCCCCCGGAGCTGCAGCCTCTGAGGCAGTCTCTAAGCCTTTGGGAGTAGCTTCTGAAGATAAGTTGGTGGCTGAATTCCTGCAGGACCAAAATGCACCCCTTGTGTCGCATGCCCCTTAGACCTTCAAGATGGATGACCTCCTGGCTGAGATGCAGCACATTGAACAGTCAAACTTCCACCAGGCTCCCCAGAGAGCCCCTGGTGTGGCAGACTTGGCCTTGTCTGAGAACTGGGCCCAGGAGTTTCTTGCAGCTGGAGATGCTGTGGATGTAACTCAGGATTATAATGAGACTGACTGGTCCCAAGAATTCATCTCTGAAGTTATAGACCCCTCATCTGTGTCCCCCGCTCACTGGGCTGAGGAATACTTGGAGCAATCAGAGGAGAAGCTGTGGCTGGGAGAGCCTGAGGGAATAGCTTCCGCTCTCACTGGTGTGATGAATATCTTCCTGAGGAGGATCTGCAGCACATGGCCAGTGACTTTGTGGCCAAAGTAGATTACCCCAAATTGGGTAATTCTGAGGGTACATCAGATGCCTGGGTTGACCAGTTCACAAGACCAGTAAACACATCTGCCCTTGATATGGAGTTTGAACAAGCCAAGTCAGCTATAGAGTCTGATGTCGATTTCTGGGACAAGATGCAGGCAGAGTTGGAGGAGATGGCAAAACGGGATGCTGAGGCTCACCTCTGGCTTTCTGACTATGATGACCTTACGTCAGCTACCTATGATAAGGGGTACCAGTTTGAGGAGGAGAATCCGTTGCGTGATCACCCTCAGCCTTTTGAAGAAGGGCTGCGGCGACTTCAGGATGGGGGCCTGCCAAGTGCTGTGCTGCTTTTTGAAGCAGCTGTGCAGCAGGATCCTAAGCACATGGAAGCTTGGCAGTATCTGGGTACCACCCAGGTAGAGAATGAACAAGAACTATTAGCCATCAGTGCATTGCAGAGGTGTCTGGAGCTAAAGCCAGATAACCAGACAGCACTGATGGCGCTGGCCATGAGCTTCACCAATGAGTCCCTGCAGTGACAGGCCTGTGAAACCCTGCGGGGCTGGCTGCGCTACACACCAGCCTATGCCTATCTTGTGACACCTGCCTAAGAAGGGGCTGGTGGGGCAGGACTGGGCCCCGGCAAGCATATCCTGGGGTCTCTGTTGTCTGATTCCCTGTTTCTTGAAGTGAAAGAGCTCTTCTTGGCAGCTCTGTGACTGGACCCTACCTCCATTGACCCTGATGTGCAGTGTGGCTTGGGAGTCCTTTTCAACCTGAGTGGGGAGTAAGACAAGGCCGTGGATTGTTTCACAGCTGCCCTCAGTGTTCGTCCCAATGACTATTTGCTGTGGAATAACCTAGGGGCCACCTTGGCCAATGGAAACCAGAGTGAAGAAGCAGTAGCTGCATACCGTCGGGCCCTCGAGCTCCAGCCTGGCTATATCCGGTCCCGCTATAACCTGGGCATCAGTTGCATCAACCCTGGGGCTCACCGGGAGGCTGTGGATCACTTTCTGGAGGCCCTGAACATGCAGAGGAAAAGCCGGGGCCCTCGGGGTGAAGGAGGCGCCATGTCGGAGAACATCTGGAGCACCCTGCATTTGGCATTGTCTATGTTAGGCCAGAGTGATGCCTATGGGGCAGCTGATGCCTGGGATCTGTCCACCCTCCTAACTATGTTTGGCCTGCTCCAGTGACAGTGGGACAGGCTGCCCTGTGAGTGTCCACCTGGAGGGGTCCCCACTCTGGATGTGATTCCCTGTCCCCAAATGGGCCTACCAAGGGGGTAGGCTGATGACCATAAGCAGTACGGCCTTTCAGAAACTGTCTCAATGTAGGGGTGGGTAGTCTGTGTTCTAGTTCCTACATAATTGTAGGAAAAGGCTATGTTATCTCTCCCTTGGTAATTCAAGGGCTGTACATCCAGCTACAGATCTCTCTGCTCATCCTGCCTTTTCTTGGTGCTGCTTTTGGGTAGGACCCAATGATTTAGGGTAACTGTTGTCATCAGCTGCCATTTCTGATAGGGTCTACCACATTTGTAATGTCTGTCCTTTCCCTCCCTTTTACTGAGAATTGATAATAGTCCAACTTCCTTGGGCAGTGTAAGTAGGAGGTTCATTTGCTGTGCGCCTCTAATGATGATGGTCTGGGGTGGGATGTACTAAGAGTTGGCCTGTTTGGTTGAATTGTTGATTTGGCTGAGCAGAGCTGAGTTTTGGTAGGAGTGTTCATAATTCTGTTATTCTTGGACCTCTCCTGGCTGAGCTCTGATTCCCTGTGAGCATGATGCTGATGGAGTAATCCTGTGTCATCATCACAGTAGTCCTCAGGAGCTGCCAGGGCCAGTTGCTACAGAGTGTCTGGGTGTGTTGGGTTGGAGGAAAGTTCACTTGTGAAAGGAGGCTGGGTGGGAGCGGAGAGGCGCTAGATCAGATGAGATCTAGGGCTCTGTTCTGGAGTGTTGGGAGGACAGAGCAAGTGGGAAGGGGGTGTGCTGAGTGCAGCAAACCCTCCTCCTCTTAGAAGCACCTGTGAATGGGAATTGAGCTAACTCTTCTAGAAAGTTGGTTCAGAAATTGTAATCTTGCAGATTTCTAGCAAATAGGTTCAGTGTTACCATAAGCCTTTGCTTTACTTCTTGAAATGTTTCTAGGGGAGAGCATTGGAAAATCCCCTTCCCCCATCTTGTCTCCAGAAGGTGAGGGAGCAGATTGGATTCTTCTCGGTTGTCCCCTGCATGGGGAGATAATGACTGCTAAGCTTCTTGCCTTGTCTTCAGTAGCTAATGATCAGAGAGATTTTTTTTTAACTACGATGGTCCCAAGATTCCATCCTGAAATTTATTTTTCTTTGTATAGTATGTGTAAATGATTTAAAAATAAAACTGCAAAATATTTGTACAAAGAAAAATATATATATGGTTTTATTTGTCAATTATACCTCAATAGAGCTGGGAAAAAGTGAAAGGATGGAAAAGTATATACTGTGGTAACACTAGTCAAATGAAAGCTGGAGTGGTTACATAAATATCTAAGTAAATTCGAAAGCAAAGATTATTGACACAGATAAAGGAAGTTGTTTCATAATGATAAAAGGGTCAATTTATTGAGTGGAAATAATAATTCTAAGTGTTTATACACCCTAGAACAGAACTCCAAAATGTATGAGGCAAAACTGAAAGAGCAGCAAGGAGAAATAAGAATTATAGTCAGAAATCTCAATATTCCTTCCTCAATTATTGCTACAAGTAAGTTGAAAATTGTGAAAGACATAGAAAAGTTGAACATGTGGCCATAAAAGGAATGAGATTGTGTCTTTTGTAGGGGTATGGATGAAATTGGAAGCCATCATCCTCAGCAAATTAACACCGGAACAGAAAACCAAATACCGCATGTTCTTACTCATCAATTGGAGTTTAACAATTAGAACACATGGTCACAGGGAAGGGAACAATACATACCAGGGCCTGTTGAGGGGTGGGGGGCAAGGGGAGGAAACTTAGAGGACAGCTCAATAGGTGCAGCAAACCACCATGGCACACGTATACCTATGTAACAAACCTACACGTTCTGCACATTTATCCTGGAATTTGAAGTAAAAAAAAAAAAAAGTCCAGCTAGTGGAAATAAAAAAAAAAGAAAAGTTGAATAGTATTATCAACCAACTTGACAGAATTGGTATTTACAGAAGACTCTACCCAACAACAGAATAACATGATTTTCTTCAAATGTCCATGGAACATTTACCATAGTGCATACAGTGTGTCACAAAATAAGGATCAATAAATTTAAAAAGGGTATAAACCATACAGAGTAGGCTGTTTGACAACTAGGGAATTAAATTAGGAATCAAGAACAAAAAGTTCTTTTGAAAATCCCCCACATATTGAAAACTAACCAAAACATTTATTTTATATATATATATATATATATATATATATATATATATATATATATAATTGCATTTTAGGATTTGGGGTACATGTGAAGAACATGCAGGAGTGTTGGGTAAGTACACACATGGCAGTGTGGTTTGCTGCCTTCCTCCCCATCACCTATATCTGGCATTTCTCCCCATCCCTCCCCAACTCCCCACTCTCCACTGTCCCTCCCCTAGTTATCCCCCACAGACCCCAGTATGATGTGTTCTCATTGTTCAGCACCCACCTATGAGTGAGAACATGCGTTGTTTGATTTTCTGTTCTTGTGTCAGTTTGCTGAGAATGATGGTTTCCAGGTTCATCCATGTCCCTACAAAGGACACGAACTCATTGTTTTTTATGACTGCATAGTATGCCATGGTGTATATGTCCCACATTTTCCCTGTCCAGTCTATCATCGATGGGCATTTGGGTTGGTTCCAGGTCTTTGCTATTGTAAACAGTGCTGCAATGAACATTCGTGTGCATGTGTCCTTATAGTAGAATGATTTATAATCCTTTGGATATATACATATCGGCCAAAAAGATATCA
>CAUYLG010049895.1:0-43977 GCA_963573385.1 Cacajao melanocephalus
ACATCCTTTCCAGCATCTGTTGTCTCCAGATTTTTTAATGATCGCCATTCTAACTGGCAGGAGGTGGTATCTCAGTGTGGTTTTGATTTGCATTTCTCTAATAATCAGTGATGATGAGCATTTTTTCATATGTTTGTTGGCTTCATATATGTCTTCTTTTGAAAAGTATCTGTTCATATCGTTCTCCCACTTTTGAATGGGTTTGTTTGTTTTTTTCTTGTAAATCTGTTTAAGTTCTTTGTAGATTCTGGATATTAGCCCTTTGTCAGATGGGTAGATTGCAAAAATTTTTCCCCATTCTATTGGTTGCCAGTTCACTCTAATGATTGTATCTTTTGCTATACAGAAGCTCTGGAGTTTAATTAGGTCCCATTTGTCTATTTTGGCTTTTGTTGCCAATGCTTTTGGTGTTTTAGTCATTAAATCCTTGCCTATATGCCTATGTCCTGAATGGTTTTGCCTAGGTTTTCTTCTAGGGGTTTTATGGTTTTAGGTCTTATGTTTAAGTCTTTAATCTATGTGGAGTTACTTTTAGTGTAAGGTATCAGGAAGGGGTCCAGTTTCTGCTTTCTGCACACTGCTGACCAGTTTCCCCAACACCATTTATTAAATAGAGAATCCTTTCCCCATTGCTTGTTTTGGTTAGGTTTGTAAAAGATGGTTGCAGATGTGTGGCATCGCCTCCGAGGCCTCTGTTCTGTTCCATTGGTCTATATCTCTGTTTTGGTACCAGTACTATGCTGTTTTGATTACTGTAGCCTTGTAGTATAGTTTGAAATCAGAAAGCGTGATACCTCCGGCTTTGTTCTTTTTGCTTAGGATTGTCTTGGCTATGCGGGCTCTCTTTTGGTTCCATATGAAGTTTAAGGTGTTTTCTTCTAGTTTTGTTAAGAAGGTCATTGGTAGCTTGATGGGGATAGCATTGAATCTAATAGAAGATGTCTTGAGCATTTACTGTGCTCTAGTACTCGGAAAAACTTTACCTATAACATCATGTTAGACAAAACAACTTTATGAGGTACTTCTGTTATTTTCATTTTTAGATGGAAAAAAATGGTACTTGGAAAGTTTAAATAATTATCTAAAATCAGTCCCATAGATAAAATTTAATGCAGGACATTGTTGACTAAAAAATCTCATTATCTTTATCACTAATCATTGGATTTAGTGATGCCATTGGGAGCCACAAAAATATGTCAGACTATTCTTTCAATATAGTAACTCATTACTTTCCTGGAAACAGTTGAGGAAAATGAATGTATGAAAATTTTAGTCTTTATATTGCTATTAACTGTCATTCATTTATCACCTGCTGCATACAATATTCTTGCTATGCATTATCTTTAATTCTCATATCAACCGAGAAAGGTGGTTATTCTGATTCCCTTTTCATATGAGATAAAACTAGAGGTCAGAGAATGTAAGTATTTTCTAATGTCACAGAGTTAGTGAATGAGCTCAAAATCAATTGCAGGCTTATCTTATATCAGAGCTCAAGCTTTTCCAATTATGCACTGATGCTTTTGTAGACAATGTACTTGGGAGATATTGTAGGTGATAAAAAGGCATTAATGGCACACAATGGCAAAGCATTATACTCCTGCTAAGACTTAATTGAATTGTCATCCAACTTTTTGAGACTAATTGCTGTTCTGGAAGCCCAACATGGAAAATTTCAAACTTAACATAAAAGAAAAGTTATGTTCCACTAAGAACATAACTTCTCACACACCAGGAAGTCCTCAGATATGGTCAAAAATGTACTTGTTAATTCTTTTCTCTTAGAACCTAAAGAAAAGCAGCAATAAAAGGAGACATTTCTTTCATGGACCTGCCATTACTATGCCAATCTCAGAAATGAAACCGGTTCTTATTAGTGTTTTGTTATCATGGGTTACCCCTAGTATTGTGCAAGGTTTCTGGGGCATAGAGAGCAGAAAATTCAATCACAGACCTCAAGAAGTTTACATTATGTTTCTGCATACATAAAGTTATGTAATATTTCTATAAATTCGTAACATAATCTGGATCAGAGTAAAGGAAAATCTGGTGTTCTTTATTTGCTTTTTTCAATGATTCACAGCCCATGACTTTAAACCTAAGATATATCCATGTAACAAAATGGAGAGATGAGAAACTGAATCTTATATCCATGATAATTCAGTGTCTTATAAGAGTAATAGCTGTCACTTGATGACTAATTATTGTGTTTAAGACATTATCCTAGTTTAACCTGTACTATCATGTTTAATCCTTAAAATTGTCCACTTATGAAGGTATCAGCATTACTTACCTTCACTTTTAGAATTAGAAAATTAAAAACAGAAGGAGTTAAGCAACACACATAAGATCATACAGGAATTGGATATTAGGGATGGGGTTTGAACCCAAGAATTTTATCACCCAAGTCCCCTTTGGAATACTGCATTACCTAACCTGGCACACAAAGCCAATGAAGTAAAATATGTACTATTTAATTAAATGAAGATGAGTCAAGTACCAGTCGTATAACTCGAATATGACTAACAACATGATTAAAACAAGTTACAAAATAGGGATATATTTGGAAAAGTATTTGAAGTCTATGGGATGGAAAAGAGTTGATATCTTTTAAATCTAAAATGTATTTAAAATAAAAAAAATGATAGACACACATTAAAATAGACAAAGGTAAAAAATAAAGGAAGAATGCTTAGTGGCCAGTTAGTTCAAATAACAGGTTTAGACTCTGGTAATTAAACAACTGCAACTCAAAAATCTCAATAAAATGCTATTTTAACCTATCTAATTAACAAAGATTAAACATTTTTAACAAATAATTTAAAGTTTTGGAGACTGGGAAAAATGACACATTCATACCTATACAATAGTTGTATTAAACTCGTGCAAAGAATGACAGAAAAAAAGAAACATAATAAACAGAAATGCAATTATTTACATTAAATGGAAACATAAAATGCCAATGATTAGGGGTATAATTTGAATAGGTTGTAAAAGTAGACATATAACTAAAACTCAAAATCTGAGATCAGCCTTGCAGATACAGAAATAAAAAGACATTGTTCTTTCCCCAAAACTTGTGGGACATATTCTCCAAGACCTAAAATACGCTTTTAATGACTATATGTTTCCCATTCAAAAATTCATATGTATATGCATATATGATCTATTTATTGCATATATAATTTTTCAAATATCAGGCTTATATCAAATGTAAGTTACCTGGCTACTGAGACTTGCTCTATATTACAATGCTTAGTTTTACAGAGTGATAGAATAAGCTTAAAGGAACAGAGAGCAAATTTGAAGCTAAAAGTATATGTTGTCACTTTTTAAAATGTTTTATGATAGAAGAAGTAATTGCATTACTATTTTAAGATGAAAGTCTAATTGAATCCTTAATATGATTTAGAATGAAAAGAAACTTCTTAAGTCGCCATTAAGTCATTCAAATGTACTCACTTGTCAGCTCAAACATTATCTAGAAAGAGCTATATTTTCTCAGTTCAGATATCAAATCCTCTAATTTGCAGATTTTTCTTTCTTACGGTAGAAGCACACTTATATGCTTTCTTAAAGTGCTTTAATGCATGTTTTCAAATTTGAATGTAATGATTATGTAAACAAAGCAAATATAATCATCACTATTTTAAATAGGAAACTGAGGTATAGTGACTTTAAATTGTTCTAAGGCTCACAGAATGTTGGTTACAAAATTTAACAGTGTTTTTTTTTTAAATTTTGATGGGAAGGGTCTGATTGTTTTGTTTGCTTTTTACGGAGAGTCATTGAACTGTATTTTTGAGAAGTTACTCTTTATTCATTTGTACATTCATTTAACAAATTACATGGTTTAAATTCTATTAAGACAATTCAGCCTCTCATTTCCTTTCATACTTTCTTGACAAAGTTGCCTCTCTGGACAAGTATTTGTCCTTGTATATCTGACTACCAGCCCCTACTCTGAAGGAACAAAGGAAACACCCTGTGAATCTCTCAACACTATGTTGTCCAACACAAATATGATGTGAGTCCCGTATGTAATTTAAACTTTCTAGTAACCACATTTTTAAAAATGTAAAAACAGGTAAAATTAATTTTATTCAAATCCAATATTTAAACTTAAAATAATGTAACATTTGTTAATAAGGTGTTTTGTAATTTTTTCATACAAGGTCTTTGACTTCCCATGTGTATTTTATATTTACAGTACATTCAATTTAAACTAGCTACTTTAAAATTACTATATGATTGGACAGTGCATTCTGAGGGCAATTGGGACTTCTTATTGTCTATTTTGACTCTTGGTTAAATAAAATTTGAAATAATTTCAGACTTTAAGTAAACACTTAGGAATATATCTGCTTGCAAAGTTACCAAGGAAGCCCTGCTAGTTAACGTTATTCTCATAATCTCTATTATTTTTCATTAATTAAAATGTCAATTTCTTTTAGTTGACTTTGTGGTTTTTATTTTGTTTTGTTTTGTTTTTGCTCCTCACTTTGTTCTGACCTTCTTCTTTTCCTTTTCACTAAGATTTGTCCCGTCTCCACAAGGACCAGCCTTGGGATAGGAATAGTAAACAACCTATCTAGAGAGTAAATAAATGTTCCTCGTCCCCTAAAATTCCTTTTCTTTTATTGATACCTGATTTCTACAGAAGTCAGTTCATTTCTTTATTATGTTATTAGTCTGCTAACTTCCATAATAGATAAACTCCAAAATTTCAGTTTCTAAACCCCAAATCTACTTCTCTCTCAGATAATAGGCTGAATTCAGGCTTATTTTCAGCAAGAGCTCTGGCATGGGGGAATTGAGGGTGGGGTTTCCATTCCACAAGTCATTCACACACCCAGCAGACTATGCCTTCTGGAACATATAGTCTCCATGATAGTCCTTTAAAGCATTAGCACTGAATAGACAAAGAACAAAGATGGAGAAGGCACATACATTCCTCAATTTTCTTAATCCGGAGGCAGTACACATCATTTTTACTTATGTTTAATTTGCAAGAACATTCACACATGCACTAGATGCAAGAAAGGATGGAAAATGTATCACTGGCTGCTCAGGTGCTTCCTAAAGGGAAAAAAGAACGTAAATCTTTGGTGAACACCAACACTTTTCTGCCACAAATGTTAATATCTTTTGAACGATAAATCCTGTGGAGGATTCACCTATCCTGAGAAAGCTGCAGTAACAGACTAGAGTTATACATACCTGTATTCAAAAATACTTTACAGCACTTGAACAAATTAATCAGCTTTCATGAATCTGGTCTTTTCCATCTCTGTCAATATGGTTGGGAGTGGTGCCAAAGATTGAGATTGTTTCTTCAATACCACTATCCTCATATTCCTTATAAAGTGAAATCCAGTTTTGTTTGGGTGGGCAAGTGATCAATTTAAAAGCTGCATTTCCTGAATAGGGTTAACATGTAATTTATTTTTTGGTCAATGACAAAACTGATAATTAGTTTCTTTTTGGTTTAGTTTTTGATTGTTGACTGATGTTTCTATATAAGAGTATAAAAAATTTTCAGTTTCAGTTTCTTTTTTAGAGCAGCATATCGTAGGGAGTAAGTTTATACTGCATTTCTGAGGAGTCAGAAAAGTTGGGTGCAAAGTAGGATAGATTGTGTTATGCTTCAGTAACAAACTATCCAATTGTCAATGGCCTATTTCAACAAAAATTTATGATTCACATAAATTCTGTGAAAATCAAGGTGATTTTTCTATGACATCTATTCTCCATGCAGTAGATTAGTGTTGGGGACTGAAGATGCACATTCTTTCCCTCAAATTCAGAGATTCCCAGGAGAGTCACACAGAGACCGGCAATAAGATGGCCTATGTCTAAAGTGCGCAGACGCTAATCATACTTGAAAAGGCAATGAAAGAATGTTTAAATGTGTGATGGTATCTCTAGTATTTTCCAGTTCTGTGTACTGTTTTCCAATTTCTTAATATAGGATAAAGTCTAAAAAATCGTTTAAGATTTAAAATGACTATTAATAAGTAGGTTTCTTTTGAAAACACATGAATATAGTTATTTTCTTCTTCATCAACTCTATTTTAATTGAATAAAAATAATTATCTTTTAAAGGTCTCAATGTGAAAGCTGTCTCCAAATTGCTGTTTTCTGAAAACTGCCAGTTAAAGGGCTACATCTTGCCAAGGTAGACTAATAGAAGTCAAATTCTATTGTAAAAGTAGAACTGAAATTATGCCTCTTGCACATCTGGCAACACGTTGTTTTGTACATAAGAAAGGCACGAATAAGATTATGTCTTGAATAAATTATCCACTGATTATGACAATTAACTGGCTGTCATAGGTATTCAATTATCTAATTATCTGGCAAAATTCTGTGCCAGGTGTTTCCTGTGTCCAGATTTCCATTATGTTACATTTTTTTTAACAAATTTGCTTCATTTTGAGGATCCTCACTTAACATACTTGGACTTGATCAAACAATTTGCTTTTTTCATATTAAAAAACACAAATTTACACATTAAGCCATCTGAATAATGCATGAAGAGAGAGTGTGGATTCAAATTCATTTGTCCACATCACAGCAACTGTTTGTACTGGCCCAACTGCTTACTATGCATGCAGATGTTAAATTGTGCATCCTCAATCTTCTGTTTATAATGCAAAATGACAGTTTGACTTGATTTTATCTAGCAGAAATAACTCAGGCATCCACATTGGTAAATTTGGCCCAGAAGGTTTTATGAATATTTTCCAGCAAAACCTGTGGATGAATTAAAATATCTTCACAATTTCTGTATATAAGTGTGTATACGTGTGTTCATCACACAGAGTTTTTCAAAAACTGGAGATTTTCCTTCTTGAGCTCCAAAGAGAAACAATTTTCTCTATGAATCAAGAGTGTAAATAACACTATTTTTTCCTTTTGGTTTTACCTCCCACTAGAAAATAGCTGTGTGCACTATGCTCAGGACTGCAATATCTACTTTAGCAAATGTAAAGAAATAAGTACTTTGAGTCTACATTTTTATTTATACAGAAATTCATGCAGAATTTTACAAGGACATGTTGGTCTCTACACTTCCTGTGATAGTAAGTGTACCTCCCATTGAAACTAGGAAAAAACCTTGTTCTACAAAACAAGTGATTATGAAAACCTTCGATTTCATTGTCCAATGCTGTGTCACAGTGCAGCCACACACTGACACCCAGTAATTACATAAAAACAACAATATCATCCTAGCACTTTGGGAGGCCGAGGCAGGCAGATCACGAGGTCAAGAGATCGAGACCATCCTGGCCAACATGGTGAAACCCCATCTCTACTACAAAATATAAAAATTAGCTGGGCATGGTGGCGCGTGCCTGTAGTCCCCGCTACTCAGGAGGCTGAGGCAGGAGAATTGCTTGAACCCGGGAGGTGGAGGTTGCACTGAGCTGAGATTGTGCCACTGCACTCCAGCCTGGTGCCTGGCGACAGAGCAAGACTCTGTCTCAACACAACAACAACAACAACAACAACAATATCTAGGTAGAAATGCCGAGAACACGGGGAAAGAATGCATGAGAAAAAGAACGTGTTTTCATAAATATACAGTTCTTATTTTTGATAGAGCCAGAGTTTCCCACAATTGTTTTTCCATTGTTCCTTTTCTACTTAAAATTCTAACTGATGTTCAACTACTTGAACATTTTCGAAGACCTGCCTGGTCTTTCTGTTACATGTGCTGTGTTCTGAGCCCTCCATCATCTACTCTTCCTTATGAAGTCCAGACCCAGCTGCAGGATAACGTCTGTAAGACCTTGATCTTATCATCTACTATTCCTCTGTGGGCCTGTGTAAGTTTAGGATGGGGAGTAATCTTTGTAAGGCCCAGGTAAAGAGAGAACCAAGTCTAAATAATTCACTTAGCTCCTGGGAATTCTTCACTATGGCACTGGTAACTAGTTTTCTGACCTTAGCTTCTGCCATATTTTATTCTCTTCCTTCTCCCTCTCCACCTCCAAAATTTTAATACTGCTCACATAAACATTATTCTCCTGAATAACATATACTGCTCCATTTGCAGGTCGTTGTTCAAATTTATATACCTAAACTTAAGTCCTCACTTAATGTCACCAGTAGGTTCTTGGAAGCTGGTACTTCAAGCAAAACAACGTTCAGCAGGTCGTCCAATGACTTTGTTTCATTCAACACAGTCCAGTTATAATGTTGATGAGAGGAAGAAAATGGTTTTATCATACATTGTTTTGCTTTAAGTCACTGTTTCCAAGAACCTATCAATAACACTGAGACCTACAGTATGTATGAATATACATACTTTCTATAATGTCTTTTCTTATACTGTCTACTTGTCAAAACACTGAGACATTTTTATAGATCTGCTCATTATACCCAGAAACTGCCTTACCTACACCTTTACCCCAACCAATCCCAATCTACAATATGTTTTCTACAACCATATCTAGCACATATTTTGTTTTTGCCTCATTTATGTATCTGTGTTTCATTGGCCTGTCAGAAGTATTTGTATCTTACTACATTATTAAATTGTAAGCTTCTGCATATTAGAAGCTATTAAGTTTTCCTTTGCACTGCCTTTGCCACTGCTATCCAGATGCAGAACACAGGATATTATGGTAAATGTTTTTTAAAGTTAAGTTTAGATCATTTATTCAATTAACATTTATTAGCCATTTATATGTTTGGTGTTTGGCTGAGCTTAGAATGCAAATATGAATGAATCACAGAAACATAAATTATAAAATGTAATTCACAGGGAAATAATGAACTCTGTTGGTGGTTGAGGTGTCCAAGGATATTCTGTGTAAACTAAATCTTAAAGCTTGAATATGAGACCATTGTGATTAGGGCATTTTAGGTAAAAGGAATAGTGTAGAAAATGATATACAGACAGGAACATGTGGTATATTGGACATTACATAATGGTAAAACCAGAATACTTGACTACTCTAAATACACATGCACCCAACACAGGAGCACCTAGATACATAAAGCAAGTTAGTAGAGAAAAGGGACTTAGATTTCCATAATAGAGGGGGATTTTAACACCCCACCAACAGTATTAGATCATCAAGGCAGAAAATTAACAGATATTCAGAATCTGAACTCAACACTTGACCAAATTTACTTAATAAACCCCTTATTCAAGAAATGGTGCTGGAATAACTAATTAGCCACACACAAGATTGAAACTGGACCATTTCCTTACATTATATACAAAATCAACTCAAATTGATTAGACTTAAAACCTAAAACTATAGAAAACCTGGAAGATAACCTTGCAAGTATCATTCTGGACATAGGACCTGGCAAAGATCTCATGATGAAGAAACCAAAAGCAATTGCAATAAAAACAACAATTGACAACTGGAACCTAATTAAACTAAAGAGCTTCTACACAGCAAAATAAACTATCAAAAGAGTAAACAGACAATCTACAGAATGGGAGAAAATATTTGCAAACTATGCATCTGGCAAAGGTCTAATATCCAACATCTACAAGGAATTTAAACAAATCCACAAGAAAAACAAACAACTCCACTTACAAGTGAGGAAAGGACATGAACAGACACTTTTCAAAAGAAGACATACATGTGGTCAACATGCATGTGAAAAAATGTGCAACATCACTAATCATTAGAGAAATGCAAATTAAAACCACAATGAGATACTGTCTCACACCAGTCAGAGTGGCTGTTATTAAAAAGTCAAAAAATAACAGATGCTAATGAGGTTGCAAAGAAAAAGAAACCCTTATATGCTTCTGGTGGTAATGTAAATTCATTCAATAATTGTGGAAAGCAGTTTGGCGACTTCTCAAAGAACTCAAAGTAGAATTACCGTTCAACCCAGCAATCCATTATTGGGTATAGCCCAAAGGAATATAAAGTCTTCTATCATAAAGATGCATGCACATGTATATCTATTACAGCACTATTCACAATAGCAAAGACATGGAATCAACATAAATGCCTATCAACAGTAGCCTGAATAAAGAAAATTTGGTGCGTATATGCCATGGAATACTACACAGCCATAAGGAAGAATGAGATCATGTCCTTTGCAGCAACATGGGGGCCATTATCCTAAGTGAACTAACACTGGGACAGAAAACCAAATATTGCATGTTCTCACTTAAAAGTGGGAGCTAAACATTAAGAACCTGTGGACACAAAGAAGGGAACAACAGAAACCAGGCCTACTTGAGGGTGCAGGAAGTGAGGAGGGTGAGGATTGAAAAACTACCCATTTGGTACTATGCTTACTACCCGTGTGGTGAAATAATCTGTATACCAAACCTCTGTGACATGCAATTTACCTACTTAACGTTTACATGTACCCCTGAACCTAAAATAAAACTTATAAAAGTAAAAACAAAGAATTTATTTCCACTGAGGCATTTTATAAAACTATTGTTTTGCAGAACACATTGTAGGAAATTCTGACTTGGAGTATATTTATTTGGTAAAATCCCCAAAGTCTAGGTGTTAAATCTGAGACAATATGCCTCAGTTTCTGACTTGAATGGTGTGATGGATAGTGATGTCATTAATTGTGATAGAAACTTTTGAGGAAAGAAAATTATTTCATTCTTGGACATGCTAAACTTTGAGTTGCCCATATGATATCAAAGTGAGAAAATTTCTATCAGGATATGCACCTGAAGTTTATCAATATCTTTTATATATGTGAGTAGCAATTAAAGTTTTATGAGTAGAAAAAAAATGCTATCTTAAATCTTCAGCACAGATTTTGATTGAATGCCCTGTCTGTCTAACTGAGGGCATTTGAGACTTGGGAAACATCCTTTGCAAACAGAGTTGGATGGTAGTTTTTAACAAAATGTCTAAGATGGGGAAATGAAGGGCTGGTGCAGACTTTATATTTTTAACAGAGCTGCTCGTCTTATATCCTCTATCTGTCTCTATTGAAAAAGGTACCTTTGAAAAGCGCAGATACACTCCTTAGAGTTTCGAGGTGGACAATGAGTGTCAGCCTCCAGAATAACTGTGATGTGTGAACTTCAGGCAATTACATGGAATCTCTCAGGTCTCTCTCAGTTTTCAGAGAAAATGTCATTGTTATTAACTTCAGCCTAACTTGAAACAAGCATCTGGAAATAGAAAAACTTGAATGGTCATTCTGAGCTTTATGAGCTACAGAGATCCATAAGCCTAATTAAATTCATATTTTTAAAGAGGTCAAAAACTCAAACAGTTTGTATTTTTAGATGGAGCAGTATGAACACCATTTTGTGTGATCTGCAAAAGAATGACTCTTGAAGACCACCTGTTAAACATCCTTTGCCTTCTTAATGGCTGTTTTTGTGTTGCTCTCTCTAGCATTCCATGTCAGAATGAAACCCTGAACTTTCTTCTTTCTTAACCCGTGACTGGCCTATAAATGTAACATGATGTGGAGAAATAGTAGGCAATGTTGTCAAGCTTGCCATCATTTCAGTCTGACTTACTGAGCCCAGCCATAGGCACTGGCTCTAAAATTTTGTCCTTCTCTAAAATCTCTATCAGCTTCTGCTTGTTCACTCTAGAACAATTACTCTTTGGATACTCCCTTTCAAAATTCATCTGCTTCTCAGAAACCAAAGTCACTTGGAGAGGCTATGAGTGTGGGTTCTGGTCAATAGCCTTGGTTGAGCTCCCAGTGAATGAACATGACCTCTACCAGCCATGTGAGAAAGCCATTTTGGATGTTCCAGCTCAAATAAGTCCCAGATGATGCAGCTTTAGCTGATACAACATGGTATAGAACTAACCAGCTGGCTTTAGCCAATCCTTAGAATCATGAGAAATAATGAAATTATTTTTAGCCATTAAGTTTTGATATGGTTTATTATGCAGCTATTCATAACTGAAACAGATAACATAGCTTATTCTTGGGGACAGAATAAGCCATAAAATTCCAGAGGTAAGCTACTCTGCAAAGCCCAGTGCAGGTGATGCTTGAGAAAAAAAATCAAAAACGAGGCGGGCAGAGCTGGGAACAATGGGCAAATAAGAACTTCTCAGAGAGCAGAATCAGAGCCTAATCAAGGGATTACCTCCCTATTCCTCAGAGTTGGGGTTTCTTATAATGTGTCTACCTAGTGGGATTTAGACTTATGTTCCAGGAACTGCTATGTGTCTCCTATTCTTCTTTCAGAATAAGGGTCTGTGTTGTAGTTATCCTATTGCAGCATTACACATTGGTGTGGAGGGTAAGATAACTAGCAATGTTATTCTGTGATCTTAAGACTGTGAATGTGCTTCCCCAGTAAGGTGAAGTAAGTGCCACTCCATACCCAGAGATGTAGACTTTGAGGATGCAGTGTCTATGTGGAACTTTGAATTGTCTCCTTGTGAGGGGATTTTTAAAAATAAATGTTTTCTTGTAATGGGCTTTATTTTTTAGAGCAGTTTTAGGTTCACAACCAGACTGAACAGAAGGTATGAACACACTCCTGTCCCACTTCCGATGGCCTCTGGCAATATCAACATCCCCTACCAGAGTGGTACATTTGTTATAATCAATGTGAGAGAGTTTGTGTGTGCTTACTATATGTGAAGAAAGGAACAAGGAATATACTGGTTCTAGAAATATGACTTATGCTCAACAAATATGTGCATTCTTTCTGCTCATTCCCCAGACATGTTTACAGTTAGGTTGGGGGTATGTGATTAGATATGGGCAATAAATAATCTGTGAGCAGAAGTTATGTGTTTCATTTTTAGGGCAATGCAGTTAATATCTAGGGTAATGCTTCTGCCTTGGTCTTCCACTGTCATGGCAGTTTGAAATCCATTTGTTTCATAAAGTACGATAAGAAGATGAAAGAAGACATCCTAACCTGTAAATCTGGAATCTGTTTATTGCAACAACTAGTGTTAATCACCTTAATTAATGCATTCCTGGGAGGAAATTCTTTATAAGTGCTTTCACATAGAAAGAGGTAAATAACCTTCATCCCTGACTTCTCATTTATTCTCCAACATTATACACACCCTTATGAGAGACATTTAAAGTTTCACATATTTCAATCCTTCATTCATTTTCACAATTTTTATAATAAAAAGTTTGCTAGTTGGCATTATTTTCCATATATTTTTTGAAGTGAAGTAACATATCTCTGGCTGTGGCCTTTATCCAAATGTAAGAGTATCTATTATCCTACCATCCAGCCAGAAATTGCTTTTTCTTTTTTGTTTTGCAATCCTAGTCCCTAGGGCTGTCAGTTGCAGTCTCAAACTTAAAGTGTTCTCTTGAACACTTCTATATGTAACTGAAGACATTTGGCGTCGGTTTTACTTTCCTAAATTCATGCTAATACAATATGGTATAGTGCCATGCATTTTAAGGAAGAAAACAATGGAAATTCAAGCATGAAAATAGCAAAGGTAAAAGTAAAAGTAAAACATAGACATTTGAATTGCATCCAGTAGTTTCTTGTTTACTTGTTTTGGGCTTTGTGTTTGTGTACATGTGTGTACATATATGTACATTTTGTTATGTTTTGCTTTTTGCTAGGAAGAGTACATTGACTGAGAAATTTCTTGAGACTCTGATACTCCCGAACAAGATTTTTTCCGGTCTGAGTTATAGAGCTAGCTTTGACAATGTTGGGAATTAGTTGGGTGAAAATAATTAATTCAAATAGAGTATGAATGTCTATATGATATATATATGAGATACAATCTTTATAAAGCTTAAAAATAAACATCAATGATACTTCGCCATAGCTTATGAGGTAAAGCTGTTTAGATAAATTATGAAATGACAAACGTAAAATTTTAGATAAAAGACTGGGTGCGGTGGCTCACACCTGTAATCCCAGCACTTTGGGAGGCCGAGATGGGCGGATCATGAGGTCAAGAGATCGAGACCATCCTGGTCAGCATGGTGAAAACCCGTCTCTACTAAAAATACAAAAATTAGCCATTTGTGGTGGTGGGTTCGTGTAGTCCCAGTTACTTGGGAGGCTGAGACAGGAGAATTGCTTGAACCCGGGAGGTAGAGGTTGCAGTGGGCTGAGATTGTGCCACTGCACTCCAGCCTGGTGACAGAGTGAGACTTCTGCCTCAAAAAAAAAAAAGTTGATAAAAATTGCCTCTGAAGGGAAGTAAGGGGATATAACTAGGAAATATTAGCTTATGATTTTTACTGGCATTTGGTAATATTTTGGTTGTTAAATTGGGTGGTAGGTTCATGAATGTTCAATTAATCACTGTAATTCACAATTCCCATTCTAACTACATAAAGTTATGATCCTATTAAATGAATATATTTTTTATAATTCAGAGGTGAACAACTACCTCTAAAGTTTAAAAAGCTAGCAAGCAATAATGAACTCTTAAGAAATTTTAGAGTTCACTGACTAAAAAAAAATTTCTTGTCTATATGTGTTTTATTTGAATTTCAATATCCCTCCAAAAAAAGGCGACTCTGTGGCAGATAGATCTGAAGACGACACCTGGTGATTTCCACTTCCCAAAGTGTATAGCTTTGGGTATTCCCCACTTCTTGAGTATGGATGAAACTTGTGACTTGCTTTTAACCAATTAAATATGAGATTTCACTTTCACAGTTAGTGTAGATTACATGGCAAAAGAGATAGAGTGTCACTCTTGTGATGATAAGTGTGACTTGTGCCTCAGCCTCCCAAGTGGCTGGGGTTACAGGCATGCGCCACAAAGCCCGGCTGTTTTTTTTTTTTTTTTTTTTTGTATGTTCAGTAGAGATGGGATTTTGCAGTGTTGACCAGACTGGTCTTGAACTCCTGGCCTCAAGTGATTCACACTCATCGGCCTCCCAAAGTGCTGGAATTTCAGGCTTGAGCCATTGTGCCCAGCCTCAAATCTCTATTTTTGGAGTTGTTATTAAGCTTTGTGAAACAGAGAACTGTAGCTTTTATTCTTTTTTTGTCTGTTTGTTTTTGATGGGGGTTGGGGAGACAGAGAGAGAGAGAGAGAGAAAGAGAGAGAGAGATAATGCACATGTGTGAGCTCTTTAAAACTAACTCAAGGAAGATTTTCAAAAGACCAGTATCCTGGAAATCAGTACAAAACACAACTAGTGTAACATTAATAGCTTTCTTTCCTAAATGAAGTTATTTGAAGAAAGTTAGCTGTCAATCAAAAACTGTTTTATTTGATCAGGCAGAGGCAAGATACTATGGCTACTTAGCCAAAGAAAATGACATTATAGATACATGTAAAATGTCAATACATTGTTTAATGTAACAAAATGTAAGCTGTCTTCTCATTATTATTGTAATTAATTTAGATCTGTATTCTACTGACTTAGGTGAGAATGTTCTCCACTTTCTGCTTTGAAAGTTAAGCAACTTTCTATGAATTGTTCACTTGTTTAATAGTACAACCAATGAAAACATGTTTTGCCATAGACTTAAAGGTGTGTAACACCTCCCTCCACCAGCATTTAATCATAGACCTTAAATACTGAGGTCTACGATTTTATGTATTCATGATAAAATAGTATAAGTAGTATCAAAAAAGACTGTGAACTATCCCTAAACTATGAGATATTTGAGGGAAGGGGTTGTGCCATGTTTATCTTTATGTCCAACTTTAGAGAGCACCTAGTACCAGCAGGTCACTGTAAAATGTTTCCTAAATTAAACAGAAAACCAATTCGTAGTTATTTTGTGCCAGTGAATCAAGCACAAAATAACTTTGTTGCCCTAAGTTTAACCAATATTGATGGTCAATATTTGCCATGAGAATTAGAAGGGAGTATTTAGAGCTGAATTTAAATGTACATTATTTGAAGCATTTTCTACACTTTTCAGTTTGTCAGGACCTTAAATGAGAATTTTGAATTGGTGTGCAACTAAAATAGGAGAAAGCATTTAAGGATCTGGCTTGAACTGCAGATGTTTGGGATTACATCTGATTGCTTCGCTGCTGCTGCTATTTTTGTCAGTCTGCTGAAAGGACTTTTGTAAATGCTAGAAGAAAGCCTAACTTAAAAGGGTTAAGCTTCTAAAGTGCTGTGATCTATAGTCAGTAAGATGTGACAAATTGTAAGCAAAAGATAATCTCTTCCACTTACAGAAATGCCAGACCAAATATCATCTGTAGAAAGACTTCAGGAATTTTAATATATTCATGTTAATGAAGCAGAATTTAAAAATAGGCATATATGGATCTTTGGAGTCCTATTGCTTTGTAGATTTCAACTATGCTGGTGAGCAGGTTTTTTCAGTTATAATCTGATGGAGTACATTGAGTCTCTGTATTTTACAGAGATTTATGAAAAGCCTATACTGTGGAGGTAAGCCAACACCCAGTCTCCCAACTTTTTGCATCTTCCACACAATAGAAATCCACAGCTTGTGAGGCAAAGGACTTTGAATGCATTAGGAAAGTTTTACATTCCAGGTAATAGAACAAAAAGTGACTTTAAAAAAGAAAAAAAATTAAATCACATTAATTATGAAAATACTCCTTTAAAAATATCACCTTAATTTTGTCAGGGCTGTGGGCATTTTTGCTAACCTCTAGTACCTCATGGGTACAAAATAGGAGCTACACTCTACAAAGGACACCACAATATTATATTCCAAACAGAAAGTGAAGAAAGCAAATAGAAAAGGGGCATTCCTTTGTTAAGGAGTAAAATCCTTTTCAGATTTCTCAAGTAGCCTCTCTTTATGTCCACTTAGCTAAAACCACTTAATATGGTCATCTCTGGCTGAAAGGGAGGCTGAGAAAGTGGGGAGATGGCAAAGAAGAATGAAATGGTCATAACTAGCTTAGATAAAATGCATGTTTAATTTTATATTTTAATTCTATGAAATTAGGTGTTTTCTTTAAAAAAAAATTGGGACCTGTTAGCAACAAAAAAAGGAAAAGCTATAGGATAGCAGGGTAGCCATGCAATGATGTTTATAAACTCTCATTCTATTTTATGACTGTCCTAATTTGAAGAACAGTTAAAAGAACTTCTCTGCCATCATTCACATATATCATTGTTATACTTAATCCAAAGAACAATCAACAAAAAACAAAATTAAACCTAGCAAAAGACAACACTAAAGACTCTTGAAATTTATCCATAATTTTATCACTGAAAAAGAATTTGTGTTCAAATTTGTATTACTATCAGCTTTCTCATATTATTTGTGTATAATTATACTTTTAAAGTCTATATTCTTTTGCATTCCTTCATTTTCATTTGTCATAAAGATATTTCCTTCTGTGAATTGTTTTAACAATTTTCACTCAATGGTTTCATAGGTTTTTATCCAATGTTAGGCCCAAGTATATGCAACAATTTTTCCTATCATTGGAAGTCAGTATGCATAAGAAGTAGCCTAGCAGAACATGAGCTACAGCATCACACTACCTGGCCTCAAATTTCATTCAGTACACCACTTTCAAAGTGGTGACCTTTGCAGGTTATTTACTTTCCCTGATGTACAGTTTTCATATCTGTAGAATAAAATTAATAGAAAGATCATAATAATAATTAAACAATATAATTTCTGTAAATTGCTTAACATGTGTCTCACTCTGCAGTCCATTATAGTAGTCACTAGCCACACATGGCTACTGAAACTTAAGTTTGAATTAATTAAAATTAAATAAAATTAAAATTTTAAATTCTCAGTTACCTACTACATTTCAAATACTCAGTAGTCACATGTGGCTACCATATTCCACAGAAGGTAAAGAACATTTACAACATTACCAGAATGTTTTATTGGGAAGCCTGAAGTAGAATATTATAAGAGTTTAATACATAGTTGTTCATGTTCTTTTTGCTTCTCGTAAATGTCCTTGGAAAAATATCCCTAGGAATATAGTTTCCAAATCAAAGAATATGAATCAAAGAATATGAGCTTCCCTATGGTGAAGCTCATAATTTTCAAAATGATATGTATTTATATTTAAGTAGAGTTAAACACCTCTCAGAATGCCTTCACAAATACTTATGCCTTTTGAAAGCAGTCTTTTCCTCCTTTTAATTACTGAATAGCTTAGAATAATAATGTCACATAATATATATTCAATAAATTAGAATAATAATGTCACATAATATATATTCAATAAATATAATTGTTGAGTGAATGAATAATTGAATGATTGCCCAGTGAAGTATCTGAATTGGATGGGAGTATTTATTCTTTCAATTTTACAGATGGAAAGTCTGAGCCATTCAGTGAATTGTCAACAAATTTCAAACCAGAGCGCAGTTGGCCAAGCCTAAGTTTTATTCAATATTGTCATTGACAAATATTTTAAAGTATAATAATGATGAAAACGGTATTATCTCTAAAGATCAATGTGGAAATAACCATCTCTATTCCACGACAGATTTTACTGAAGTTACTGCTTAGATCAATGTATGTATAATATGTATACATATACATTATATAAACATACTGTATATGAACACTGCATGCATATGTCTAAAATAATCATATGTCTAAAATAATACTTGATGGTAATAGTGATATTAATATTCTGTTATTATCTAAAGACCTAGGACCCTAAATACTGCCCAAAATAGATTCATATCTTCCATTGAAGGTCCCAAGGAAAATTTGTAAACAAAACACACTCACAAAAGGAAATTAAAGGCTGATTTTATTGTTAGCTGGGCTTCTGCCCATAAGTACAGTGTAGAGCATTCTGGAAAAGTGATCTAACCCACAGCCTTCAAAGGTATTTCCCTCTGCTTGTGTTGTCTAAATTTTCCCAAAGGCCAGCTTTTAAAAGCTAATTGATTATTGAGCCACAGTACACTGTGAGAAACTGAAACATTTCAAGACAGAAGATCTAAGCTGTCCTACTGACATTGCAGCATAAACAGAAGAGCCAAAATACAGCTCCAGAACTATCTAAAACTTCCCTCAGAGAAGGCCCTAGTATGACTTCCTGCTTTGACATCCAGGAAACCAGAGGAAAGAGAGAGGGAGAATACACCAGAAAGGATGACATCCATGTCTATGTGCATGCCCTTTTAATGCACGATTGTCTTTCCCACTAGTTAAATGGTCTAATTAGAGTTCCAAAATATAACTCAATAAAATGAGCTGCTTCTTTAGTTGAGAGCAACTGACAGTGGGGATTGCATGGAGGAGTGGATCTTTCCTGCTGCATTTGGGACCATCAGGGAGCCAGCTGGCTCTTGTCTCTCAGCTAGACTTTGTATTGAATTCTAATACACTGTGTGTCTACATTTGCTTAAACATCTATGTTTTCCCAAAAGTGTTTTTCACTGAGCAGAGGAAAAAGGTTTGTTAAATGCTAGTTTGATATGAACCTGAATTAGATTTATGTGGAAATTGACAAAAATTCTTGAGGCAGATGCTTAAGTTCTTTCTTTATGGGATGAACTTAAGCATCACATAAATGAAGCTTTGTGACAGACAAGAGGCTCAAAGAAAGAAGAGTCAAAACACTATCCTTCTGTAAAATGGTGTGGCTGGGTGAGCTGTGCATTTTGTGTCTGATGTCATTACCAAGAAAAATCATTTATTTTTGGATTTCAAACCCTCTCTGAATGCAACCCTCTTCTTGAAGGAATCTACAAAAACTAAATGTCATTAGTTCATTTTTCAATTAGAAGATAATACTTAACTTTATTTTTAACCCATCACTTATTGCTGTATGGGCCAATTTAAACACATACTGTGAACTAACTTTTATATACTATTATATGTTAATGTTAATCTTATCTACACAACACTATTAAACCAGGCAAAATGGTGAGGATCAGTTTGGTATTGGTCACTTTCCTTTCAAATCTGGAAATGATGAGGCTAGCTATTTATAAGAAGCGATTGAAATTCACTAAAATATTCTGACAACTAGTCTGCTGAGAATCACAATCATGGTAAATAACACAGTAAATTTTGATTCTTCTATTGATGTAATTATATATGCTACCCTTGGTTGGAAAATATATCCTGGTTTTTAATAGAAAAAGAATTAAAGTATTATTTCTGTTATAAACTATCATAGTCATTCTTTAGTTTTTATAATGATGCAAAAATATCACCATAAGTTTAATTGTTTGATGATATTAACTAAATGATGAGATGTTATTTTTATTTGTAAATTATTATATTAAATACAAAATAAAATGGTTATGTGCAGTAATGGTCAAAGGTCACAAAAGCCTGAAAAGATTAGGACATGTGTGTGTGTTGTGTGTATGTGTATATGTATAGGTGTGCATGTGTGTTTGCTTATATACATGTGTATTTGTGTAACAGTATGATAAGCAGTAGAAATGGAGAAATAAAACTACTGTTGATTGAATATTTACTCTCTTCTAGGCAGTGTTCTGGATACTTTATAGTCATTCTTCCATTCTCTGCATACTTTATATTCAGTACGTTTAAGGGGTTAATTATCCATCCAAATACGGCAATATTTTGTCACTAAAATCATTCTGATTGGTATACTTGGTGGTTTTAAAAGCAATACATACTTCATCTTTTGGCAGTGCCTTTACTTTTTGAAGTTAGTATAAATGAGTATAAATGCTGTTTAAGTATAAACAAATCTTTTAGTCCCAGAGTAAGACTGAAATTAGCATATATAGTAAACATCTTTACTTAGAAAAAAAAAGTTATTTTTGTTTGTGGTTTTTCTAGATTTAAGAAATGTGTCTATGTGTATACTTACACAAATATGTTATCTCAAATCATATTGACAATGTGTTAGATACTTTACACAATTTCAAATGTAGTATATACAGGGGTTAGCATTAAAGCTACAAACAGTTGAGTCAAGGTCTGCCAAAAGTGGATACAAGACACTTTCTCCTTTTTCCAGAAAGGAAAATTGTCAGTTATGTCCTACCTCTTCTATCCTTGCCTAGCATACATTTCTATTGGTATTTGCAAACAGTCAGCTTAATGCTGTATTTATCTTATTGAGTGTCAGATCTGACCCGTAGACCCTGACCCAGCAATGGATGAACAAATGAACTCAGACACAGATATCTGGTGAAAGAGCAGGCTAGGGGGCCAGACCACTCACAGACACCAAGGAGAGTGCTATAAAGAGTCAGCAGCTGTGCCCCTGACAAGCCAGCCCTATGGGCCTTTGTTTAGTGCAGAATTAATGACAAAGGCCTAAAGCAAACACCATTTGTGGGTCATTAACTTTGCTGACCCCTAAGTAGAGAACAGTCATGTGCCTGCAGAAGATCAAAGATCAGTCTTAGGACCACATGAGTAAACAAGTTCTTTAGATAAACTCCTCTACATTCCCTTGTTATCTGCTCTATGCTGTTCACTCAAGGAAAGGGGATTAGGCTGCCTTCAGCCATAACCTCTTTCCCAAGGCTTTTGTAAAACCTTCCAGCCTCCCAAGAAGGTTTGCATTTTCTAAAATTTCTCCCACCACCCTGACTGAACTCCTACAACTGAGAGATGACTTCTCTTTATTTTTTATAGGTTAATTAATGTATATAACTAGATAATATGGAAGCGTCTAAATGTATGGACACCAGAGAATTTCTCTGACTATCTTAGGTTACCTGATCATGGCTATCACACTTTGAATTCTGAAGGAAGCAGACTCTAAGAATGAATTTGGCATCCACTAAGTTGATTCGGGAATATTCTTGGAAAGGAAGGAAGCAGGAATAGGCAGAGGGAGAATTGGGCAGCTACGTAGTCTCAGTTGAAACCTCAGCTGGTGCCACAGAGAATTGTGGAGCTAAAATAACCCTTCAGTGTTGTACTGTTAGGATGAGGGGAACATGTCTTTAGAGCCCTGGATCAGTCATTCTATCCAAACCACTCCAATAAAAGAGCATGCAGCTTTCTTCAGCTAAGCAGTCCTCATAGGGATTGTCAGCTAGGGCTCTCTGCTGACAGCACTATCAGCAGCTGGGAGAATATGTCCATCACTCCTGAAGGGCAATGCCCATGATATCTTACAACATCCACCAAAAAGACGAATAATGTATCCATTTCTGAGAAATTAATTATTGAGCTAATAACACAAGAGAAGGCAGAATGGTAAAATGTATTCATCCTAGAGACAAATGACTAGATATCACAAACATAATGGTCAGCAAAAGAAGCCGGTCACAGAAGAGTATACATGTTATAATTCCATTTTTCTAAGATTAAAGCAAGCAAACAAAACACACAGACATGTGCACACACAAACAGAACTAAAATTAATGTGTAGGTTTTAGAGGTCTCAGAATAATGTTTACATTTAGTATTTTTAATTTGGTAGAATTTTTGTCATTAATTCGTTAATTTTGTTGTTATTTATAACTATAAAGAATTTTTAAGCACAAAGAATTATACTTACTTTGTGTGTGTATTTATTTATTAAGAAGCATAATAAGCTGGGTACAGTGGCTCATGCCTGTAATCCCAAGCACTTTGGGAGGTCAAGGTGGGAGAATCTCCTAAACTCAAGAGTTTGAGACCACCCTGGACAACATGGTGAAACCCCACCTCTACTAAAATACAAAAAATTAGCTGGGCATGGTGGCACACACCTGTAGTCCAAGCAACTCAGGAGACTGAGGCACGAGAATCACTTGAGCCCCAGAGGCAAAGGTTGCAGTGAGCCATGAATGCCACTGCACTCCAGCTTGGGCTGCAGAGTGAGACTCCAACTCAACAACAACAACAAAAAGAAGCATATTAATAAATATAATTGAAGTCAAAACTAGGGCTCCATAAGAATTCTTTTTCATTTAAAAAGGATCTATCAGGTTTTTAAGGGTTTAAAGTGCTGTTTTGTGGAAATTCAATTGGACAGAAGCCAATCTTTGGTCAGATGAGTATAAGCAGGTAGGAAAATGGAAGTTAGATACTTGAGTTGAAAGGGAAAATGTGGAATCAGAACTGAGGGGCCTGAAACCAATACTGGAAAAGATGATACTAAATACTAAAAACTAAAGACAACTAACATATGATGATTAAAATGATTTTTCACAGGAGGATAAATATCATAACTGTCATATATTGAACACTTTCATGGGTCAGACACTCTGGTAAGCATTTTTAAAATATTATCTAAAATTTAAGAAGTTTTAAAATTAAAATTATTTGAAGTTTTACTGAGGAAGGCATTGAAGCTCAAAATAACTAAGTTATATGCCCAAAGTCACAAAACAAAGTGTTTCAGCCAGAAGCCAATCCAAGTCCATTCCAAAGAAAGTTTCTACTGTTCACACAAGGTAATAATAGCCTGGAAGCAATTTAAAATATATGTATGAAAATAATAAATGTATTTAGTCACAACAGCTGTGACACAAACTATAGGAAATAGACAACCTCAAATGAGAGGAGATCTGATTGTGTGGTGATTCAATTCTGAGGCCGTTCTGCTCAAGCATTACACATACTTTGGTTTCCGTTTTTCTCATTTTAATCAGCAGGGGAATTTACTTGGAAGCAAAATCTTTGGTTTCTTAACTATTATTACCCACCTGAAGTCATCATTTCTGTTTATTACATCATAATCATCTCTACTTGCCACCAATTGTACATTCCCAAAGAGGAAATTATGATATCAAGTGAAGACGATGGAACAGGAACAGATGTGCTACTAAAAGAGAGACATCCTATTATCCTGGAAATGCACTCCATAATGAAGAACAAGGGAAAAAGATCAGAAGGTATTGTCATATATCAAAATAGAGTCTGTTCTAGCAGCAGGATTACATTTAAATAGAAAGATCTGCTGATGTTTCCATGCACCATTCATAACACTTTATGCCTGACATTTTTATACTAAAGAAATAGTGAAATTTGACCAAAAAAATCCATATGCATAATTTTTGGCAAATCCCTTACTCTAGCCTTTGTAGCAATTTCCTTTATCCTCATTTGGTCTAGTCACACCATATTGACCCTACTTCCAATTGTGGCACTTCTGTGTGGTTCTGACTTTCTTTTTCCCAAGACCTCCATTGAATTGCACCACCAGCTATTTTAGAGGTCTTCATAAAATATCTGTGTCTTTTAAACCTGATGAAGTGAAACTTACAGAAGGAAGACTGTGTAATTATTCAAACTGTTTTTAAAAGCTGTTGTTTGTGGGTTACTAGGACTGTGAAGCATGTGTTTTATACCAATTCACTCATAAAAGCAGTATTCACTTAGGCCGGGCACAGTGGCTCATGCCTGTAATCACAGCACTTTGGGAAGCAGAAGTGGGTGGATCATGAGGTCAGGAGTTCCAGAACAGCCGGCCCAACATGGTGAAACCCTGTCTCTACTTTTAAAAATACAAAAAATTAGCCAGGCATGGTGGTTTGCACCTGTTATCCCAGCCACTCAGAAGGCTGAGGCAGGAGAATCGCTTGAACCCAGGAGACGGAGGTTGCAGTGAGCCAAGATTGTACAATTGCACTCCAGCCTGGGCAACAGGATGAAACTCCATATCAAAAAAAAAAAAAAAAAAGCAGTATTTACTTAATATGTGTCAGACAATGTCTGATAAGCTAAAGGTACAGAGATTAAACACCTGTTACTTAAATTCAATGAGTCTACAGTAGAGTGAGGGAGACAGATAAGGTAACAGATAATCACAAAACAGTGGCCCAGTGCTATGACAAAGAGATTCACTGTGTCTGATGGAGGCTTCTTATAAATAAAGACAAAGAGGTTAATTCAGACTGACTGGGAAATACTAAAAATGAGCTGACCAGTGTTTGCAAAGGTATGGAGATAAAACAAAGCACGACGTGTTAGGGATAGAGCCAAGTGATAATATATTTAGGCTGTTGGCTGTGGAAGTGTCTGATGAAGATAGCAAGGGGGGGTCAAGGAAGGACCAAATGGGCTTTTTAATCAAAATCAATGTGCAGACTTTTGTCTTATCTCTAGAGTCACTCTCAGAAAATTCCTAAACTAAACCTGCTGCTGATGCTCCCGAAGCCCATGAAGGCCCAGTGAGGACCATGGTATTTTCTTCTCCAGGAGCTGCCCTTTTATCTCCTTTTGAATTTCCTAGGTTTGAAATAGCCTGTGCTATTTCTATGTTGATAGAAACATCGCCATCTCCTTTCCACTTCCTTCTGTTCATCTACTTCCCTGTTGACCCAGTAAATTGACTTTGATTAAATCAAATTCAACTTATTTTAACATCATTATACCTGAAAAATCCCTGGAGTGATATTACATCATATCCATATCTTCTGCTCACATTCAGGGAAGCAGATGATATGAGATATATATATATACCAGGGGTGCAGGAATCTTGAGGGCTGTCTTACAATTCTGTCTACCACATGGATTATCCTGTAATGCCTAGCCTACAGTCCTTTACACAGTAGATAATATATATCTGTTTGTTGATTTAATATATGCATTACATAGCTTCAAAATTATGTATATTGTGTATAACAAATTAAATAAATAATATTTACCAAAGTCATATAAATAATATGTTTAATGTTGTAGTATTTCTTCTACTTCCAGGGAAAGAGGTCCTTACGTTCTTTGTAGGTCTGTATTTATTTAATCTTTATAAATCATAGCAACTAATATTATTTGACTCTTTCCACATTGTCTATGCCTTCTGTCAAATGTGACATTATTTAATGATTTGAACAGTCTTGAGTCCTGGTGGTGAGGCAGAACAGACTACCTTAGGTTTGTGGGCAGATTCATCATGATTTTCAGAATCTATAATGAATCTATTATAAGAAGAACTTTATGATTGTTCCAAGTAGGAGAAAATATTCTAATTTTTGAAATATTTCTCTTAAGGAAGAAGTTAAGAACTGCAAACATTTCTTTCTTTAATCCAGGCATTCATGGACAAGTGTTTTTCTATTGTTTCTGTGGGAACACACACACACAAAATAAGCATATGCTAATTCTCAGCAAAGTATGTACCAACACTTCATGTTCAGCTTTCTTACACACCTGCAAAGTTTGGCTTGTCTTATGTACAAACATGAAAGTCATAAACTGCTTATTACCAATACTGTTGTTGTCAGGATTACTATATTGATATTTTTTATTATCAATGAGCTTAAAGGCCATGTAGGGATTTTTTATACTGGTCTTCCATAATCAACATATGCAATGAACACATAAGCAGAAGATTTACAAAACTTATATTTTATTAAATTCCATAAAAGAGATAAGAAAATTTACTATAAATCTATTATGCCCATCTATAGAAATATGAATATGAGAAAATTGATAGCTACTTTAACATCAGTTTACCACAATTTGTATAACAGCAAAGTTTCATATGTCCATGTAGTTCAGAGACAGATGCTGACATAAAGGGACAGAGTCAGGTATAATAGTTGTATTCGTCTTTTCTCATACTGCTAAGAAAGACATACTAGAGACTCGGTAATTTATAAAGGAAAGAGGTTTAATGAACTCATAGTTCCATGTGGCTGGGAAGGACTCACAAGCATGGTGGAAGGCATAGGTGAAGCAAAGGCATGTCTTACTTGGTGGTGGGCAAGAGGGCTTGTACAGGGGAACTCTGATTTATCAAACCATCAGACCTCATGAAATTTATTCACTACCACCAGAACAGTATTGGGGAAACCACCCCCATAATTCAATTTCTCCACCTGTCCCCACCCTTGACAAGTGAGGATTATTACAATTCGAGGTGAGATTTGGGTGGGGACAACCAAACCATACCAATATTTAGCATGGTTTTTGTCAACTATTTGAAAAAAATACTTCAAAATGAAATCGATGTCATTGGCTGTTACATTTCCATTAATAGATACTGGCATACCTGATTTGATTGCAGTTCCTTTTATTGTGCTTTACAGATATGCTTTTTTACAAATGGAGGTTTGTGGATAAACTCCATCAAGTAAGACTTTGGTGCCATTTTTTTCTAATAGTGTGGGCTTATTTTGTATTTCTCTATCATGTTTTGGTAATTCTCAACATATCATTTCAACCATTTTAATTGTTATATCTGTTATGATGATCTATGATCAGTAATCTTTGAGATTACTATTGTAATTGTTTGGGGGTGCTAAAAAATGCATCCATATGACACAGCAAATTTAATACGTAAAGGTAGAGTGTGTTTTGACTGCTCTACTGGTTGACTGTTCCCTTATCCCTCTTGTCCTCTTTGGACCTCTCTATTTCCTAAGATACAATCATACAGAAATTAAGGCAGCTAAAAACCCTACAATGGCATCTAAGTGTTCAGGTGAAAGGAAGAGTAACATGTCTTGCACTTTTTTTTTTTTTTTTTGAGATGGAGTTTCACTCTTGTTGCCCAGGCTGGAGTGCAATGGCATGATCTTGGCTCACTGCAACCTCCACCTCCCAGGTTTAAGAGATTCTCTTACCTCAGTCTCTCAAGTAGCTGGGACTACAGGCCACTACCATGGCCAGCTAATTTTTTTTTTTTTTTTTTTAGTGGAGACAGGGTTTCTCCATGTTGATCAGGCTGGTCTTGAACTTTCAACCTCTGGTGTTCCATCCACCTTGGCCTCCCAAAGTGCTGGGGTAACAGGCATGAGCCACTGTGCCTGACTCGACTTAACTCTTTTCAATTATAATTTTTTTTAACTCTTTTCAATTCTATGAAGACTGAGAGAAGTGAGAAAGCTGTAGAAGAAAAGTTGGAAACTAGAATAAATTTGTTCATGAGGTTTAAGAAAATAAACCTTCACTATAACATAAAAGTGCAAGGTGATGCAGTGAATACTGATGGAGAAGTTGCAGCAAGTTATCTCGAGGTCCTAGCTAGGCAATTGTTGAAGCCGACTACACTAAACAAGGTATGTTCAGTGTAGATGAAACAGCCTTCTACTTAAAGAAGATGCCATCTAGGACTTGCATAGCTAGAGAGGAGAAATTGATGCCTGGATTTGAAACAAAACTTCAAAGTATAGGCTGACTCTCTTCCCCTGGGCTAATGTAGCTGGTAACTTTAAGTTGAAATTCAATGCTTATTGAACATTCCAAAATCCTAGAGCTCTTAACAGTTCTGCTAAGTCTACTTTGCCTGAATTCTCTAAATGAAACAAAGCCAGGATCGCAGTACATCTATTTACATAATGGTTTACTAAATATTTTTTACCCACCACTGAGACTCACTGCTTAGAAAGAAATAATTTATTTGAAAACATTACTGCTCATTGACAATGCACTTGTTCACCCAGGAGTCCTGATGGAGATGTACAAGGAGATTACTGTTGTTTTCATGCCTATTAATACACACCCATTCTGCAGCCCATGGATCCAGAAGTAATTTTAATTTTCAAGTCTTATTTTTTTAAGAAATACATTTCATAAGGCTATAGCTGCCATACATAGTTATTCCTTTATGAATCTAGAAAAAGTAAATTGAAAACTTTTTGGAAAGGATTTCTTATTCTAGGAGCCATAAAGAACATTTGTGATTCATGAAGGAGGTTTAGATAGCAACATTAGCAGGCATGTGGAAGAAGTTGTTTCCAACCCTCCTGGATGACTTTCAGGGGTTCAAAACTTCAGGGGAGAAAGTCACTGCAAATATGGTGGAAATAGCAACAGAACTAGAATTAGAGCCTAAAGATGTGAGTGAATTGCTGCAATCTCATAATAAAACTTCAACAGATGAGGAGTTGCTTCTGTGGATGAAGACAGAAAGTGATTTCTTTAGATGAAATCTACTCCTGGTAAATTGCTGTGAACATTGTTGAAATGACAATGAGTGACTTAGAACACGACATAAACCTAGTTGACAAAGCAGTAGCAGGATATGAGAAGACTGACTTCAAGTTCAAAAGAAGTTCTACTGTGAGTAAAATGCTATCAAGCAGCATCACATGCCACAGAAAAATCTTTTGTGAAAGGGAGAGTCATTCCATGTAGCAAAATTTATTAGTCTTATTTTAAGAAATTGCCATAGCCACTCAGATTTCAGCAATACCACTTTAATCAGTCAGAAAACATCAACATTAAGGCAAAATCCTCTACTAGCAAAAATACTATGACTCATTGAAGCCTCAGATGATCATCAGCATTTTTCAGCAATAAAGTATTTTTAATTTAGATAGGTGTATTTTTTAGACATAATGCTTTTGCACACAATATTCTACAGTATAGTGTAAACCTAACTTTTATATCCACTGCAAAGCCAAAAAATCTGTTTGACTCACTTTATTGTGATATTCATTTTATTGTGGTTGTCTTGAACTGGACCTGCAACATATGTGAGGTATTTGTGTATTAATATTTACAACTAACATTGACCTAAATTACTTACAATTGAAATTTTAACGTCTGCTAAATTCTTATTTTTAATAATCAGTTAAGACATGAATGAGACATACATAGGCTAATAAGTAACACATAAACCAAATCATATAATTGCTTCTGATGATGGAATTGGCACATTAATAGAGGGAAGGAATAATTTATTTAATTTGAATTCTTTTACATTTCTCAGTATATGGCGCAGGATATTTTAACTTAAAAGAATCTATGCATACTGGACTAGTTTTTATTCTTTGTAGTTTCACTTGGGGAGAACCACCAAGATTCTTTTAGAAGACAAACACGTTTGTATTTAACATGGGTAGCATTCCATTAGAAATGACCTAGAAAGGAAAATAAAGAAGACACTCGTGAAAGATGCTATACATTAGAGATAAAAACATGCCAGAGGCATGAACAAGGATAGATAAATTGGGATTCAGCTCAGAAATAGTGCATTGTTATGATAATGGCAAATTAGTTGGAATCAAGCATTCAGGTCTCAGAGAAACAGTCCTCTAAAGATGATCAAAAATACTTCTTCTTTCTTTTCTTTTCTAGTTTGATCTTCTCCTTCACAATTGTCTTTTTTTCCTATAAGAATCCCACTTTACTTTTAAAATGGTTTGTGCAAAGGACTAGTAAACCCTAAATATGCCCCAAATTAGGTAGGTTTATGTTTGTGTGTGTGTGTATAAATAAAAGTACTGGTGACTTAAACACAGTATGTACGATAATTGTTTCTTGCTTACATTGTTTTTCCCAGACAATTAAAGTCCTGATATACAAAGATGATTCTTCCACATTCACACACACACAAATGCAGACACGCAAATCCTAAACATACTTTTAAACTGAAAATTGCAAAAGCCATATATATTAGTCCATTCTCCCATTGCTATAAAGAAATACCTTAGACTGGGTAATATATAAAGAAAAGAGGTTTAATTGGCTTGTGGTTCTGCAGGCTATACAGAAAACATAGAAGTTTCTGTTTCTAGGGAGGTCCTAGAAAGCTTCCAATTATAGCAGAAGGCAAGGAGTAACAGGTATCTTACCTTGAGGAGCAGGAGCAAGAGAGAGGGTGGGGGAAGTGCTACATGCTTTTACATACCTAATATTGTGAGAACTCACTACCATAAAGACAATACCAAGAGAATGTGATAAACCATTCATGGAAAACAGTCGCATGATCTAATCACCTCCTACTGTGCTCCACTTCCAACATTGGAGACTACAATTTGATGTTAGATTTGGGTAGGGACACAGATTCAAACCAATATCACCATAACGTTTGTTTGGCAGTTAAAAAAACACATTTAAAATTCTTTTTGAAGTAACTTATTTTTATATTATATAAATAGGTGGCCAGCACTATTTCTTGAGCCAAATACCAATAAATGAGAAGAAACAGAGAAGGCAACATCTTGCTGATATCCTAGGCTCTTCTTGTGCAACATAATGGGTGTGGTGGGAGGGAGTCACAAGAAGACTAATTTATAAAGAAATATTTACATTGCTGGTTTGCATAGTATATATAATTTGACAACGAATGATGTAGAAAGTATAGAGGAAGATGAAATAAATATGCCTTAAGGAGAGGAAGAAATAACTTTCTTTTTTAGGAGCAAAGGCAAGATCTATATAGGATAAATTTAAGAGAAAGAAGAATATACTATGAAATAACAGAAATCGATCTGACCCACAGTGATGACTTGACAAGGGAAGAAACTGCAAATTACTTCAATGGTTTTATCCCTAGTGGATTTTTAAACCAAAGTAGGTAACATACAGCCAAGCATATTAATATGAACAACAATATGCTGGCAGAACGACAGAGCAGAAAACCTTTTAGGTCATTTTCATTATTATTCATTGGCTTAAAAAATGTGTTTGATATCTTAAAAGGTCTTGAAGTTTATGAACACATTTTTCTGCAGTGTTCTAAGGCAAAAAATAAAAGAGAAAAAGATCTTTAAATAAAAAATTGTACCTGAAAGCAATTTTAGCCATTTTCTCAGCAAGTTGAACATTTAGAAATGTCTTATGGTTGCAAATTAACATAATAGCCTAAGATTTGTGTGATAGTGAAAAATTCCAGAATCATAGGTCACAGGCTTAGAGTTTATGACCCTTAAAAGACTTGATACCCAAATTACATTCTGAGAGCATTCTAATCCCCCTCCCTCACATGTCCGCTGTGCTATAGCCAAACAACAGTAGTAGCAAACACTCTATTGCCTTACTTTCTGATACCCCACATATTTTCTGGACTCCATGCTTTTGTTCAAGAAAGTTCCAGCAACTTTTATACAGTCCTATATCACCCCTTGTAAATATCTTAAAGAAAATGCTCAAACTTTAGAGGCTTAAAAAAAGGTTATTTTCTGCCCCCAAACATGCTCTTCTTTATTCCCACTCTTGCTTAGTTATCAATAAATATTCACTTTTTTGAGTTAAAAATGCCAGAGTCTAACTGACTTCTCTCTCTTCATGACATATTCATTAATCAAGTCTTACTAATTGTTACATTTATCTGGTTAAATCTCCTGGATATTTTTTCCTCAATTTCACTACTCTTCTTTCAGATGTGACACTTCACTGGATGTGTGTGCTGTTCATATATGATATTGTGTTATAAAAGTACATTTTTATGTATATAAGCATCCTTAATAGAGAGTGATATTTTTAATGTTTTAAGAATTTACATATATGATATCCTCTTGAACCTGCATTTCAAAGAGCAAATCTTTATTTATTTTTTCTCAACATTGTATTTTTGTGATTTATCTATGTTGACATATTTTCTGATTCAGTCATCTGGTGTTTCATCAGATGATTAGACTATCTATTTCCCTATTGGTGGACATTCAATGGTGCCAATATTTCTACTACAAATGATGTCTAAATTTCTTGGCCACATAAATGAGAATTTCTTTACACCCTATACCTAGAAACAGAAATACTGGCCATAAGCTGTTACATTAGTTTCCTATTGCTGTTGTAACAAATTACCACAAAGTTAGTAGCTTTGAATAATGCAAATTTATTGTCTCAAGAGTTCTGCAGGCCAGAGTCGGAAGTGGGTTTCACTGGGCCAAAATCAAGGGTACTATGGGCCACACTTACTCCAGAGGCTCAAAGGAAGGATCTGTTTGCTTATTTTGTCCAGTTTCTGGAGGTTGCCTGTGCTTCCTGGTTGCTGGCCCACTTCATCTTTAAAGCCAGCCGTGTGGGATCTTCAAGTCTCTCTGGCCCTGACCCTTTACTTATGTTATCACATCTCCTTCTTTGACTCTGACTCTCCTACCACCCTTTGAAGAGCCTCTTATATAACATTGGGCCAATTTACATAGTTCAGGATTATCTCTCCAGCTCAAGATTTTTAACTTAATCATGTTTCAGAGACCCTTCTGCCATTTAAAGTAACAACACCTTCACGTGTTCCACAGATTAGAATGTAGAAATCATTAATGGGATAGCATTCAGCCCACCACAGGTATAAACATCATCAAGTTACTAGATAGAATATCACTTTTTCTTCAACACAGTTGAAGCAATTTAAGTACTGCCTCCAGTGTTTCTATGTTTTCAGCAATATCTGGCATTGTCAGCTTCTCTGGAAGGCATAAGACCTTAATTAATTCGTACTGCTTATAACTTAATTTTTTGATGTATTAAACATACAGAAAAGTTGCAAAAATTAAGGAACTGTTGCTTATTTACCTACATTCACCTGGTTTTAAATTTCATCCCATTTGAGACTAAGGTCAAATGTATATCCCTTTATTTATAACCATTTTGTTATGTATTGCCTAAGAATAATCTTTTATTTACTCATATTGCAGTTATGTAAATTAGGACATTTAATACTGATTTACTATTATAATCCCCAGTCCTATTCAAATGTCATCAGTTGCTTAATAGTACCCTTTATACCTATTGTTCCTTGATTCAGGACTCAATTCAGAATCACATGTTGCATTTTTTTTGTCATCTATTCTCAGATGCCTTTCATTTGAAAAATTTCTTTGGTCTAATATTTTGAAAGAATATGGGCCAATTTTTCTATAGCATTTCTTTCAATTTGGATTTATCTAATGTAGCTCCATGCTATTATTCAGGTTATATATATTTTGGGCAGGAATACCTCAGAAATCGTGTTATTTCCTTCGCAGTGTAGTTTATCAGGAGGCATACAATATTTTTTTCCCAAAATTTAATGATTATATATTTAGTTTCTTGTTTACGGTGGTTTCTGCTAAATTTCTCCATGCCCCAGATGTATCTCAGGCTCAATTGCAGACCACCACAATAAAGTGAATAATGCAACAAAGTGAGTCATACAACTGTTTTGGTTTCCTGGTGTATATAAATGTTATCTTCACACTATATTATAGTCTATTAAGTCTGCAATAGCATTATGTCTAAAAAGGTATGTACAAACTTTAAAATATTGTATTGCTAAAGAATACTAATAATCATCTGAGCCTTCAGCAAGTCATAATTTTTTTACCGGTAGAGGTTCTTGCCTTGATGTTGATGCCGGCTGACTGATCAGAGTGGTGGTTATTGAAGACTTGGTGGCTGTGGCAATTTCTTAAAGTAAGACAGCATTGAAGTTTTGCAGTTCAATTGACTATTCCTTTCACAAAATATTTCTCTGTGGCATGGTATGCTGTGGATAGCATTTTTCTCACAGTAGTACCTCTTTCAAAATAGGATTCAGTATCTTAAACACTGCCACTATTTTATTAAGTCGGTTTATATAATATTCTAAGATCTTTATTGTCATTTCAACCATGTTTCTAGCATATTCACCAGGTACAGATTCCAATGCAAGAGAACACTTTCTTTGCATATTTATTGGTAGTAACTCCTCATCCATTCAATATCTGTCATGAAATTATAGCAATTCAGTAGCATCTTCAGGCTCTACTTCTACTTCTTTTTGCCATTACTTCCAATTCTACTTATCTTGCTATAATCATCTGCGATGAGTTCCTCCACTGAAGTTTTGAACCCTTGAAAATATTCCATGAGGGTTGGAGTCAACATCTTCCAAACTACTCTTAATGTTAATATTTTGAACTCCTCTTATGAATCACAAATGTTATTTAAGGCATCTCGAAAGATAAAGCCTTTCCAGATGGTTTTCAATTTACTTTTCCTAGATCCATAAAGGAATCAGTATCTGCAGCAGCTATAGCCTTATGAAATGTATGACTTAAATAATGAGACTGGAAAGTCAGAATTACTTCTGTATCCATGGGCTGCAGAATTGATATGTTAGTGGGCATAAATACAATAGTAATCTCCTTGTACATCTCCGTCAGAACTTTTGATTGACTGTGTCCATTGTCAATAAGCAGTAATGTTTTGAAAGGAATTCTTTTTTTCTGGGCAGTGGTTTTCAACAATGGGTTGAAATATGTAGTAAACTATGAGGTAAACAGATGTGCTGTGATCCCGGCTTTGTTGTTTCGTTTAGAGAACACAGGCAGAGTAGATGTAGCATAATTGTTAAGGGTCCTAGGATTTGTGAAATGGTCAATTAGCATTGGCTTCAACTTAGTCACAAGTTGCGTTAGCTTCTAGAAAGTCAGCCTACACTTTGAAGCTTTGTATCAAACCCAGGCATCAATTTCTCCTCTCCAGGTATGCAAGTCTTAGGTAACATCTTCTTTGAATAGAAGGCTGTTTCATCTACTTGAAAATATCTTGTTTAGTTTAGTCACCTTCAGCAATTGTCTTATCTAAATCTTCAGATAACTTTCAGCAGCTTATTCATCAATGCTTGCTGCTTCACCTTGTACTTTTATGTTAGAGAGATGCCTTCTTTCCTTAAACCTTATGAATCAATTTCTGGTAGCTTCAGATTTTTCTTCTGCAGCTTCCTTACCTCTTTCAGCCTTCACAGAATTGAGAAGAGTTAGGTCCTTGCTTTGGATTAGGCTTTGGCTTCAGGGACTGTGGTGGCTGGTTTGATCTGTCCAGAGCAGTAAAACTTTCTTCATATCAGCAATAAGGCTGTTTTACTTTCTTATCATTTGAGTGTTTACTGGCTTGCACTTTAAAAATTGAACACTTAGATGCCATTGTAGGGTTACTAACTAGCTTAATTTCAATATGGTTGTATTTCAGGGAATAGGGAGGCCCAAAAGTAGGAGAGAGACAGAGAAACAGACAATCAGTGGAACAGTCAGAACACCACAGCATTTATTGATTAAATTTGCCATCTCATACGGGTGCATTTCTTAGCACCCCCAAACAATTACAATAGTAACCTCAAAGATTACTGACCACAGATCACCATAACAAATATATAATAATGAAAATGTTCGAAATATTGTGAGAATTACCAAAATGTAAATAAAGACACAAAGTGAGTACCTACTGTTAGAAATGGTACCAATAGATTTGCCAACGCATTTGCCAACACAGTTGCCATAAACCTTCAATTTGTGAAAAATGCAATATCTGCAAAGTACAATTTTAAAAATGAAGTGCAACAAAATGAGATATGCCTGTGTTAATTTTTTCTTTGTAATTAGTAACTCATTTGTGGGGATGTACCATGAGATTGTATATATCTTTTAAAATCAAACTTTCACTCATTAATTTTAGCATTTATGTATGAGTTTAGCACCATCAATAATTCTGTATTCATTAGTTTACATTTTTATTTGTATGTTCCAGTTGTTCCAGATTTGGCCAGTCAGAGCCACTTCAAACTAGCCATAACATATTTTTCATGTATCTCTATCATTCATTGAATAATCTATTATTTTGTGGCATGAAAAGATGTTCTGGGCTCGTTTTGTGCCTATGCTGGATTATTTTCTGTCCATTTTATCTTGCAGCACTTAGCCTTAAATATGTGATAAAATAACATTATTGAGTGTCTTGGTGGTTAGTATTTATTATTCAATACTAAATACATTGAATACTAAAGTGTGATGATGACATGAGGGAAAACAGAGAAGAGAATGGCAGTGACAGGGAGAGAAAATAATGACATAAAGATAGCATTGATCAGAATTACTGTACATCTTGGACAATAAATTTTTTTCAGTGATGCTGTCTAAACTTCCGTGTCATACTAAATAGCAGAAGAGTTTAGAAATAGAGTAATTAATAATAGTAAAAAAACACTTGATTGTAGTAATAAGAAAGTCTTCTAACACCTTTTTCCTCAAAATGGTGTTATATACAGTTTTGCATTTCTAAACTCAAGCAGTCAGATGTTTTCTGTAGAATAGTATGTATCTTTCTATATGCAGTGTATCAAATATCAAATATAGTTTAATTGAATAATTTTACATTAAAACTCTTTCTTATCTACTTAGCCCTTGTGTGTGCATGTGTGTATGTGTTTTACTCTTACTTGTAGCTGTCTGTGCCTTCTTAAATTGTGGCATTAGTATTTTAAATGATTGTGTTTTTATTCTTTTATAAAATATACCTGCACATGCTCACCCACACATTTAGTCTTTGCTGTGTTGCAGTTCACATTAGTTTTCCACTGCTGGTTTAAATAAATGCTACAAACTTAATGGCTTAAAACAATACAAATTTATTATCATTCATTTCTGGAAGTCAAAAGTCTGAAATGGATCTCAGTTGGTTACACCCAACGTGTCAGCAGATCGGGGTTCCTAATGAAGCCTCTGGGGGACAATTGATTTTCTTGCTCTTTCCAGCTCCTTGAAGTCACTCACACATTCCCTGGCTTTAGACCCTTTCCTGGATCTTCAAAGTCAGCAATAACTAGCTGAGTCCTCACGCTGCAATCTCTCCATTTAAGGACCTGGATAATCTCAATCATGTCCCTAAATTAAGGTTAGCTGATAGCAAACTTAATTCAATTTGGCACATTAATTTGCCTTTGCCATATAATGTAATATATTCAATGTTTCTGAAGATCAGAACATGGACATCTTTGAAGGACCATTATTCTACTTCCCACAGTAGCCAAGACTAACAATATTCCTGCACTGGTAGAAATTGCATTTTAATGGGGGAGATAGAAAGTCAGTAAACACAGACATATGTCTTAAATTTTCAAGAATAGATAAATACTTGAATACAGCAGGGTAAGTATTGAAGACAATAAAAAGGTGACTATATTATCTCCAGTTTACAAATGGAGAATTAAAGTCAGGCAGGTTTAGGCACTTTTGTCATTGTTAATTTGACATTTGCATCTCTCTGTCTGCAAATCCCATGCTCTTTTTGTTTTAAAAAACTTTCAACTTTTATTACAGATTAAAGGGTACACATGCAGGTTTGTTATACAGGCAAATTGCATGATGCTGAGGCTGGGTCCCAACAATCCTGTCACCCAGGCCATAAGCATAATACCCAATAGGTGGTTCTTCAGCCTATACCCCCACTCCCATTTAATGATTCCCAGTGCCTATTATTCTCATATATACAGACAAGTGTATTCAGTGTTTAGCTCTTGTAAGTGAGAACATGTAGTACTTGGTTTTAGGTTCTTGTGTTAGTTCATTTAGGATAATGGCCTCCAGCTCCATCCATGTTTCTGCAAAGGACATGATTTTGTTGTTGTATATGGCCACATAGTATTCCATGGTATATATGTATGACATCTTCTTTATCCAGTCCCCTGTTGAGGGTTATTTAGGTTGATTCTATGTCTTTGCTATTGTGAATAGTGCTACAGTGAACATACAGGTGCATATGTCTTTAAGACTGAGTGAATTATTTTCATTTGGGTACATACCCAGGAGTGAAATTGTTGGGTCAAATGACAGTTCTGTTTTTAAGTTCCTTGAGATATTTCCAGATTACTCTCCACAATGGCTGAAATCATTTTCATTCCCACCTTCAGTGTATAACCTCAGTGTATAAGCGTTCCCTTTCCTCTGCAGTATCCTACATCTGTTGTGTCTTGACTTTTTTTTGGCCAACACCAAAGGACACTGAGATACTGGTATCCAAGTTCTGTATCTAAATACAGAACTTCTATTATCTAAAACTGTGCACCCGAGGGATCTTTTTGCTAGAACTGTGGAAGATTTCATATTTCCTCTATGTGTGTATGCACATACCAAGCAGGTTGAGTGCTGAGGAACTAAAACTTCTGTGACCAATTCTTCACCAATGGTTTTCCAATAATTTGTATATAAATATTCCAGTTTCCTTATACTTCAAGTTGCATAATTATGGTGCATGTTTTCTATGAATTGTGCTATCAAGCTTGGTAATCAATTTCCAGAATTTCCAAGCACGATCTAGCTCAAGTTATGTACCATATTAGTTGGTGTATTCGCCCGTTCTTACATTGCTAATAAAGACATACTCATGACTGGGTAAATCAGAAAGAAAAATAGGTTTAATAAACTCACAGTTCCACATGGTGGGGGAGGCCTCACAATCATGGCAGAAGGTGAAAGAGGAGCAAAGGCACATTTTACATGGTAGCAGGCAAGGAGGAGTGCAGAGCAAAGGGCAGGGAAAACCTGCCTCTCAGATCTCATGAGAACTAACTCACTATCAGAACAGGATGGGGAATACTGCTTCCATGATTCAATTATCTCCACCCAGTCCCCTCCACAACACGTGAGGATTATAGGAACTGCGATTCAAGATGAGATTTGGGGAGGGACACACACAAAGCACATCAGCCTGCTTAGTAGCTCACCTTTTGTTGGCTGTCTTCCTTCCTTTTCATCACCTCTCTACCTGTGTTATCTGAGTTTACCAAACATATCATTTACATTTGAATCCTGGTTTCAATTTCTGCATTGAGTAGAGCCTAAATAAGAGAGGCTCTACACTGTGAAAAGGCATGAGTGAGGAGTAATAGTGTTAATTTTCAAAATTAATATTTTGATGAATTTAATATTTATCAACTTAAGAATACCTTTGATAAAAAAACTTGAAAGGTTTTTCTTTTGTTTGTGGTTTTTCAAGAAATATAAGGAAGAGGTATGTAAAGAGATCTAGTGATAGGCAGGGTAGAAAGTGGAGCAAGGGAAGAGTCTAGATGAGCCTAGAGATTTGGCCTAGAGACTTCTAGTTCAAAAAAGCGCAGCATAGATGCAAGCTGGCTTCATCTATGAAGCCAGAAAACCAAAAGTAAATATGCAGCACCAAGATTATCTGCAGCAATATTTCAGAACTCAAACATGAGAATAAGTTACTTCCCGAGGACACAGAAAAGTGAAAAACCTACAAGGAGATGGACACTTATCTATGCCTCCACACACAGGAAGCATCATGAGTGTCTGCATTAGTCTGTTTTCACACTGCTATAAAGATACCACCTGAGACTGAGTAATTTATGAAGAAAAGAGGCTTGCTTGACTCACAGTTCTGCATGGCTAGGGAGGCATGGAAGAAGGTGAAGGAGAAGCAAGGCAAGTCTTACATGATGGTTGGAGAGAGAGAGTGAGGAGGGAACTTCCAAACACTTTTAAACTATCAGATCTTCTGAGAACTCACTATCATGAGAACAGCATCAGGGAAACTGTCCCCATGATCCAGTCACTTCTCACCAGGTCCCTCCCTCAACATGTGGGGATTACAATTCAAGATGAAATTTGGGTGGAGACACAGAGCCGAACAATACCACTGCCTAAAGGGAGAAGTGCTCCTAAGGACAGACAGAGGTAAAGGATTGGATTTAGCTAAAGTAAGAAAAAAGGAGAGACAATTCAAATAAATAAAATCAGAAGTGCTGGTGCGGTGGCTCACACCTGTAATCAATCTCAGCACTTTGGGAGGCTGAGGCGGGTAGATCACAAGGTCAGGAGTTCAAGACCAGCCTGGCCAAGATGGTGAAACCCCATCTCTACTAAAAATACAAAAATTAGTTGGGCATAGTGGTAGGTGCCTGTAATCCTAGCTACTTGAGAGGCTGAAGCATTCTCTTGAGAGAATGCTTGAAACCAGGAGGCAGAGGTTGCAGTGAGCCAACATCGTGCCACTGCATTCTAGCCTGGGTGACCCAGTGAGATTTTGTCTCAGAAAAAAAAAATTAGAAACCTGAAGAGAATGTAACATCTGAGACCACAAAAATACAAGGAATAATTAGAAACTCTTACAAACAACTATACATCAACAAATAGAAATACTTAGAGGAAATGTATAGACACAACCTACCAAGATTTAACCAGAAAGAAATAGAAAATCTGAACAAACTAATGATAAGTAATGAAGCAGTAATAAAAAGTCTCATATCCAAGAAAAGCCCAGGACTTGATGGCTTTCCTACTGAATTCTACCAAACATTAAAAGAAGCACTAATACCAAGTCCACTCAAGCTCTTCAAAAAAATTTAAGAGGAAGGAATACTTCCAAAATCATTCTATGAAGCCAGATTACCCTGATACCAAAACCAGACAAGGACACAAGAAGAAAGGAAGCTACATGCCAATATCACTGATGAAGACAGATGCAAATATTCCTAACAAAATGCTAGCAAACCAAATTGACAACACATTAAAAAGATTATTCACTGTGATCAAGTGAGATACTTCTCAGGGATGCGAGGATGGTTCAAGATATGCAAATCAATAAATGTAATACATCACAAGAACAGAAACCATATGATCATTTCAACAGATGCTGAAAAAGCATTCAATAAAATTCAACATCCCTTTGTGATAAAAACCCTCAATCAACTAACTATAGAAAGAACACTTAGTTCAAATCAATAAAAGTTATATATAACAAACCCACAGTCAACATTATACCCAATAGGAAAAAAATGAATTTAAATTTCTTCAATTATCTGGAACAAGGCAAGTATTCCCACTTTCACTGCTTTTATTCAACATAGCACTGGAAGTCCTGCCTAGAGTAATTAGGTGAGAGGAAGCAATAAGGCATCTAAATTTTAAAGGAATAAGTAAAATTAGCCTTGTATGCAGACAACGTAATATAGTTTGAAAAAGCTAGAATCCACTAAAATACTCTTAGAACTGATACATTAATTTAAAATTTCAGAATACAAAATCAACATACAAAAATCAGTAGCATTTATATGTACCAACAGCGAACAATGTGAAAAAATAAAAGCAACAAAGCAGTCTCATGTACAACAGCTACAAAGAATATAAAATGCATAGGAATCAATTTAACCAAAAAGCAAAATATCCATACAAGGAAAACTATAAAACACTGATGAAAGAAGTTGAAGAGATCACAAACAAATGAAAGACTATTCTATGCTTGTGGATTGGAAGAATTAATATTGTTAAAATGACAATAGTACCCAAAGCAATTACAGATTCAATGCAATCTCTATCAAAACACCAATGACACTATTCCTAGAAAGAGCCAAAGTAATCTTAGACATTTCTATAGGCCTACAAAAGACCCTAGAGTGCCAAAGCAATCCTAAGCAAAAAAAAAAAAAAACAAAGTTGGAGCCATCACACTTCACCTGACTTCAAAATATATTAAGATGCTATAGTCACCAAATCAGCATGGTACTGGAATAAAAACAGACACATAGACCAATGGAATAGAATAAATACACACATTTAAAGCCAACTCATTTTCAACAAAGGCACCAAGAACACATAATGGGGAAAGGACATCCTTTTCAATAAATGATGTTAAGAAAACTAGATAACCAAATGAGAAAGAATGAAACTATATCACTATCTCTCACCAAATATAAAAATCACATCAAAATGGATTAAAGACTTAAATTTAAGACCCAAAACTGTGAAAATACTAGAAGAAAAATTTTGGGGAGTGTTCCAGATCAAAGATTCTTTTGTGTAAGACTTCAAAAACACAGACAACAAAAACAAAAATAAACAAATGAAATTACATTCAGCTAAAAATCTGCACAGCAAAGGAAACAATATACAAATTGAAGAGACAACCCACAGAATGATAGTATTTACAAATTGTCCATCTAACAAGGGATTAATAACCATAATATATAAGGCACTCAAACAACTAAATATCAAAAAAGTAAGTAATCCAATTTAAAAACTGAGAAAAAGATATAAATAAACATTTCTAAAAATAAGACATGTAATGGCCAACACATGAAGAAATGCTTAACATCACTAAGCATAAGAGGAATGCAAATCAAAATCACAATGAGGTCTCTTCTCACTTAATTAGAATGCATTTTATCAAAAAGGCAGAGAATAATAGATGCCAGTGAGGACATGGAGAATCGGGAATTATTAATATCATACACCATTAGTGGGAATGTAAAATAGTTCAACTACTATGGAAAATAGTTTGGATGTTCCTCAAAAAATTAAAATTAAAAAAAAAAATCTAAAAATAGTTCTACCATACAATGTTGCCATTTCACTACTGGTATATATCCAAGAGAAAGGAAGTCACTATATCAAAGGGATATCTGAACTCCCATGTTTAGCACCATTCACAATAGCTGAAATATAGAATCGACTTAGGTATCCATTAATGGATGAGTGGATAAAGAAAATCTGGTGTATATACACACAATGGAATAGTATTCAGGTATAAAAAGTAAAAATCTGTTATTTGTGGCAACATGGATGGAACTGGGGGTCACTATGTTAAGTGAAATAATCTAAGCACATATATGTGGGAGCTAAAAGAAAGTGGATCTCTAGAAGACAGGCAGTAGGTTGGTGGCTACCAGAGTCTGAGAAAGGCAAATGGGAAACAAAGAGAGGTTGATTAATGGGTATAAATATGCCCTTAGAAAAAATAAGACCCGGCATTGGATAGATTAGTAACTGTAGTTAGTATTATCTTATCATATATCTAGAAAAGAATAATTTTAGTGTTCCTGGCATAAATAAAAGAAAAATATTTAAGGTAATAGATTTTTCAGTTACCTTGTTTTGACTATCTGAATGTATCAAATTATCACATGTACTGTGGAAATATGTACAGCTATAGTGTATAAGTAAAGCATAAATAAGTATATTCTTTTTTTTGCCTTTTGGCAGTTTTATTTTAATTTTTAGGTCATATTATATGATTTTTGAGCAATAGTATACTTGAAAAAATATGTATTGACATTTGCCTTTATGACTTCTAAAATAATCTATTTTTGCAACTTTATTGAGGTATTGTTTATATACCATAAAATCACTCATTTTAAGTATATAACTCAATGATTTTTTAGTAAATATATGATTTTGTGCAACTATTACCACAATCTAATTTTAGGACATTTCCATTATCCCCCCAAAAAACTTCAAGTCTATTTGCAGTTACCTCTCATTTCAATCTCTAGCCTAGGTAACTTCTAATCTATTTTCTGTCTCTGTAAATTTGCCTTTTTATTTATGTTTGTTTATTTATTTATTTATTTATTGCATTTTAGGTTTTGGGGTACATTTGATGAACATGCAAGATTGTTGCATAGGTACACACATGGCAGTGTGATTTGCTGCTTTCCTCCCCCTCACCTAAATCTGGCATTTCTCCCCATTCTATCTCTCCCCAACTCCCCACCTCCTGCTGTCCCTCCCCTATTTCCCCCCAACAGACCCCAGTGTGTAGTGCTCCCCTCCCTGTGTCCATGTGTTCTTATTATTAAACACCCACCTATGAGTGAGAACATGCGGTGTTTGATTTTGTGTTCTTGTGTCAGTTTGCTGAGAATGATGGTTTCTAGAGTCATCCATGTCCCTACAAAGGACACGAACTCATCATTTTTGATGGCTGCATAATATTCCATGATGTATATGTGCCACATTTTCCCTGTCCAGTCTATCATTGATGGGCATTTGGGTTGGTTCCAGGTCTTTGCTATTGTAAAC
>CAUYLG010049896.1:0-51920 GCA_963573385.1 Cacajao melanocephalus
AGGTACTATTATCCCCATTTTATGCAGACCCAGAGTTTTAGTAACTTGCATAAGAACACAGATTATACCTGATGGGACTTGATTGAAACTTGAGCAGCCTAACTGGTTAACAGTAGTCCTGGAAGGGGAAGAGGCCAGTATTAACACTCTCACGTATAGGTTCTTAACAAGAATAAGTTCAAAAAGCAGGTTTAGAGCTCATGTCTAGCACAGACCGCCGTTTCTCTTCACCAACATTGCCCTTCTTTCTCGGATTAAGGACAATGCCGCTGATGAGGCAGGAAGCAAGTTACATAAACAGACCTCAGAAATCAGTGGGATGGTTTTGGGGCACACTGACTGGTTTAGCGCCTTTGTTCATTCGTCGAACTTTTATTAAGCACCTGCTACGTGCAAAACACTGTTAGTGCACTACTGTGCACGCTCATTCTCAGAACAATCCTGCGTTTCCTAGAGGGATGGCAGAAGAGTGCTGTCTTGTTGCGAGGTTCTGTCAACTTCTTTTCTTCCTCGGGAATTGTTCTCTTCAATGTGGCACCAGCGGCAACCTTCATTCTTAGCTCGCATAAACCTGAGAAGGAAGAGAAAAATATTGCACGCAGGGCTAGGCTTAAATCTGGGAAGATGCGTCAGGACCTTAGGAGCGCTTGGGATTCAGTCCCGTAGGCCGGTTCATGTAAAGGCTGGCTTTCTAAGTAGAGAAGAGATAAGAGAATTTGCTCTGACTCCTGTGGCTGGGCTGACCTTAGGCTCCAGCCCACAGTCCCAGTAGATTTCGGTGCAAAAACCTTTCGAGATGAATGCATACATTGTCCTCTAACAATGCATTCATGACAGCTGTCTATCCAATCGGTCCGCCTCCGTTCCGAGCAGTTCGTGCCACAGAAGCATCTCCTGCGGTATAGTTATGCAACCTCACTCGCAGCGGGAGTTATTTCCTCCGTTCTGGCTGCGCCAGATTCATGATAACACGCCTACCCTGGGCTTCAATGGAAGTCGTTCTCCATTAACAATCACTCCAGCTTTCGGAGATGAATGCCCTGACAGCATACCCCTTGCGCGGTAAGAATCCAGGCAGGGAGGCGAGGTGTTAAAACTAACACACACACATTCTCATATTCTCTCTCTCTCTCTCTCTCTCTCACATACACACACATCGTGCATGCAGCTAGGGAACTGCAGCAATGCAACCAGGGGGACAGCAGGAGGAGCTCTTTTTGCACAGTCCCTGCTTCTAACCCCCACTAACTAAAAGATGAACTTACGCCAGTTCCATTCTTTGCTCTGCAAGGAAAACACACACACACACACACACACAAACACGGCAGAAGAGAGTAGTCTCCAGATTTCCCTTCTGAGCACACTGTCTTTCTAGCCTCTTCGTTCAAGCAACCCGGATATTCCAAGCCGAGTAACGGGGAGTAACACGCCACAACAATGCAACCTCCCAAGCAGCTCCTCTCGCAGCTCCCACCCCCGCCCCCTTTCGCGGCGTGCCAAGAGTTTGGAGGGCGCGCACGCACACCGAGCACAGTGCAGAGCGGTATCCCTCCGCCCCCCTCCCCCCTTTCCCCGCTAAGTGGCTCGACTACGATTTGGGAAATGAAGGGAGGAGGGAACTACTTTCCTGAAACTTGCTATGCTGCACACGACTTCGAGTTGCAGTGATTCGCCCGGAGGCCGCGGCTTTTAGTCCTACCCACACACCCTCACGGCCCGGACACCCCGCTCGGCAGCCCCACCCCGTGCCCGCTGTGGCCTCCGAGGGAAGCGGGCGGCCGGGAGAAGTCGCGAGGGACTATTTCGCCTCCTTCTCTCGCGGGCGCCCCCGGTTCGAGCAGCGGCGGCGGAAGGAGCGGGCGGCGTGAGCGCTTCCGCCGCCCCCCTCGCGGCTCCCCTCTCTCGGGCGTGAGGAGCTGGCCCGCCGAGCTGCTGGTGGGCACCGGCTGGCGGGGGACCTGCGGCCGCTCTTCTCCTCTCCCGCCGCCTCTCGGGATCCTGTCCCTCGACCCCGGGCCCGTCCGCTCTTCTCCGGCCGGGTGGGAGCGATCTGCTCGCCTGCCCCTCGCCTCACACGCTCCCCGCCGTCCCCTCCTCCCCTCTCAGGAGGAGTCCCGGCTTGAGCGTGTCTGGAGGAATCCGCCGCCGCGGGGCCCCTTGCCCGGCTCTGCCCGCGCCTGAGGACCGACCCAGGCGTCGCCAGGGGTTGAGGGGCAGCCGGCGGCGAGGCGGGAGATGGTGGGGTGGGCTCCGGCAGGACCGCGCCGCCGCTGCCCGGAGCCTGGGCTCGGCACCCCCCCGCCGGCCCCCACCAAGTGGAGCTCTGCTTCCTCCTCGCCGCATCCCTGAGGGAAGCGCCGCCTCTGCTCCCGGGTTCTCCGCCTGCCGGCTCCTTCCTGGCCGGACCCCGCTGCGCTCCACCCCAGTGGCCGGAGGAGCCGCTCTCCAGTCAGCCTTTGCAGCCCCCTGTCTTTTTCCCTTTCCAGCGGGCCTCCTCGGATCCCTTGTTGGGTGCTGAGGCGGGGGAAGAGGCTGGGGTCGCCACGGCGGAGGTTGCTGCCGCCACCCCCCTGCGGGGGTGGCCGGGGTTCCCGGCTGGGGGGGCACCGTTCTGGGTGAGGCATCCACCATGGTGAGGCCCCTGTGCCGCTGCCCCCGCGCCCCCCCGGCCGCCGCTGCCGCCTGCCCCTCGGTGCTGCTGCTGCTGCTTCCCCGCCTGCTGTTGCTCCTCCATCTCCAGATCGGATCACGGTGAGGGAAAGATGAGCGAGGAGACGGCGACTTCTGACAACGAGTAAGCGCCTCATTGATCTCGATTGCTAATCTCCCTCCCCCAGTCCGCCCTCGGCTCTCCCCCAGAGCCCTCCGAGACTTGGGTGCAGGAAAGCTTGGGACCCTAGAGAGTTCGGTGCATCATGTTCTGGAGATAACTGATTTCTTTAGCCATTTTTAGTGGCAGCACCCGTCTCCACCCTCCCACATTAAGTTGCTTTCTTCTGGGGAAGGGTATTAAGTGTTGGGAGAGGATGGCAATTGTACGTCCATGAGATGGAATAATGTGGATGGATGGAAGTGGAGTAGAAACTACCCCTTTGCCGTTAGACCCGTGTCCCGTCCCTTTTCACTCACATACCAGTCACCATGCCTTCAGTATCCATCCTGCTTCCTTTATAGCTTGTTTCACTTGGAAACTAATGTGTGGGAGCACCTCCTGCAGCAAACTGCTCTTGAATCTTAATTCGATGAGTCAGTGACTCTTAAATACCGATTAAGCCTTCACCCTCTCCCCCTCCCCCTTTTAAACTTATGACCTATAAGATTCTTGTAAAAAATAGGGTTAGGGAAACATTTTTGGAATTTAATAGGATTAAGGACACCTGGAGTATGGGAGATGTTGAGCTAGTTTACCTTTGTGAAAACTGGACCTGTCTTCTGGAACGGAGAAGAATTTTGAATGCTAATTTTTACCTTTCAGCTATGTGAAAAAACATCATTTACGTTGATTTAACTGAATTTACGTTGCTGAATGTGTTGGTGATTTCATCAGCTTCTAGAGCATTCCGGTTTAAGTTTTTGCCTATTTGGGCTTTCTCCTTGCTTTCCAAACGAAATACCTCGTCTTTTAAACGTTTTGCTTTAACATAGCAGCTGCATGGAGAAATAATGGTTGGCAACACTTTTGTATTGAGAAGGGATTTAATTCCAAGCAGAATGTTAGCATCCGTTTTCTTGTAATTAAGTTCAACTTTTGTTTATCTTTGGAGGGTTGGAAAGAGTTAAATGAGTTAGGACTTAGTCCTTTGGATGCATTCCTTTAAATACAGTGTACTACTAAAGTCAGACCTTTTTGAAAGAACTTCATAAAGTCTAGTGCCGAGTCCTGTTTAACATAAAATAGCTAGAGAAAGGCCAAGCAACGTTTCATACCCCCTTCCTCCCTCCCCACCCCAAAACACACGCTTCTGCTGAGCGGGTGTAGAAGGAGGTACTTTGCTGCAGCGTCAGTGCAGTGTAGAAGCAGAAGTGGCAGCCATGTTCTCTCTCTTTTTGTGAATCGCCCTCATTTGCATAGCACACTCTTCATTCATAAAAAAAATAATTAAACATCCATCACCTTGGACATCTTGAAAGGATTTCCCAAGAACAAAAATTCGCAGATTGTTTGTCTGCGTGTATATTTTTGAGTTCAGAAGGTAAGAAGAATGTAAAATTTTAGGTCACATTTAAAAAACATACGAACACACGAACAACTACCCCTGTTCTGAGACTGTTGACACAGTTATGTGGGAAATATCAGTTCGGGGAGGTGCTGGGATCACGTGATCGCCTCCATTCATAAATTACCTGGCTGTCCATTCACAGTGCAGTACAGTGTCTCCCTGCCTTCTGCAGATTAGACCTACTTTGAGGGAGATCAAGAAGTCTATCTCAGATAATGGTTCTTTTGGAGAAAAAGTGCTAAAAATGCTGAACGGAATGACGATAACTTTTATTGATATCTTTCAGACAAATAGTTTGGATCAAAAATGATAAGTTTTCTTTTAGAGATGGGAAAAGATTTCTTACCAGCTTAATTTTTTTCTTAAAGTGGTGAATATCTCCTTGTTTCCTTGTTGGAGCTAATAAAACAGATGATGGAATGTGAATTAACACAAGCAAAATACATATTTTTTAAATGGCCGTTTTAAAAATACTTGGAATAAATAAATTGACAAAGAAGGTTTTTTTGTATAGTGATAGTGCATTCTACTGCTGTTACAATAAATGAGAAAATACTCCTAGTGATTTCATACCCAAGATGTTGCTATTTGAAACACCAAATGGCAACCTTCAGTGGGAGGATTGCTTTAAACATTTTTCTTTTTTAAATCCAGGTGTACTTAGTATGGGACAGCTTGGAAATTATCTCACTCACACTTTTAAAATCGTTTTTTCACAGAAATGTATCCTGCTTTATTAATTAATACATTATTCCCTAGGAGCTTTGTAATCCTATTAGTTTGGGTAGGGCAATACTAATATTAAGCATAGTATTTTGGTTAACTCTTCACAGGAACAAAATCTTGGGGGTTTTACTTTAAAAAACTCTTTTATATTAGAAAATAATATGTTCTTCTGATAATCAGTTTTACTAGAGTCAGCACTGTTTGCTTGTGCATTAGATAAACTACAAAGAGTGAACTTATTTGGAATGTAGCTTTTAATATGGTAATTTATTTTTCATCTTTAATGGGTGAACTAATGTTTTGAAATGGCAGTTTATTTTTTATAATCATATATTATGAAGAAAGATATGTATTATGGCAGAAGCCATTAAGGTCTTAGTACAATTTAAAACTGCCCTGTAATATGGATTTTATTTGGGCCTTACATTTTTTTCCTTTTCTGTTTTTTTAAAGTCATTGCTCATAGGGATTTAATTACAGTAAGGACTATTCTTAACATTTTTTAGTTTCTTTTTCACCTGATTTCAACCTTCAAGAAAAGTGAAAATCCCCGGTTTCTTGGGAAACCATTAACCTTTTCTAGATAGCCATTGTGCTAAAATCCAGTAAGACCTCATTCTGAAATCCTCTAGTACGTGCTCTATTATTTGAGAGTAAAGTTCTGCGTAGTGAAATGGATAACTCCTAGGTTGATAATGAGAATATATTTAATCGAGAATTAGTGGGGGAGCTATTATATGTAAGGCTTTGCTTTAGTGCCAAACCAAATAAGGAAGAAATAAATTAGACTAGAATAAAGCATTTCTTAGATTGTTTCACATTTACATTTAAAAATCATACTTTTCAAAAATAGCAAAATACTTTGTGTTGTAAATAGTAGAGGGAATAGCCACACGTATGTTTATTTTGTAGGTAATTTGTAGAGATTGTTTAACATTCCAGTCAAATGTTTCTGATAGATACAACCGGACCATATTTTACGTTGAATTAGCCTTCTAAACAGAATTTTAAACATTTAAAGGCATGTTACATAATACTAAACAGTCTTTGTCCTTTGATATTGAGTGTGTGTAACACTACATGTCCTTTTGTTAATTTGGCCAAAACATTTGGAGAAGTGAAGTAGCTGAAATGTAAGCATTTTGCTTATTAGGCTCACATTAGCCAGAAACACTTGCTATGTCAGTATTAGGCTTTCTAATAGCAAGTTGAGATTATATTAGATTTTGGAATTAGGTTAGAATTAGACCACTTATGATAAACTTGCTGTGGTGTAATCTGAGTTTGAACTGTTTTTTCATAAATAGGAAGTAAATTTTTGTGGTTATATTATTTAGTGCCTCATAAAAATTATACCCAGTGGTGAGTTAAGTTTGACGATACATGTAAATAAACATGTTCACCCCATACATTTTTACATATGTGTATGTATGTACACACACACGTAATTGGAAATTGGAAAACATTCTAGAAACAAATGGATGCATTGGAAAGCTGTGTAATATTAAGCCACCTAATGTTTGTTTATATAGATGTGGTGTATATGTAATATAAAACTTTGCTTATTATTCAATTGGCCTATGTAAAAATCAGCTAAATGACTTCCTAGTTGCTTCAACTTAATTTCCCTCTGCTTTCTCACTTAAAAGTTTATGATCATAAATTACATATTTGTAACACATTATGATACCAGGCCTAGAATTCCTCTCCTTACAAAACTTTTGTAAATTCATCGTTTTTCCCCAAAAGACCATCTCTCTTACCCTCTTTCAACACTTTACCTCTGTATTGCCTCAGTACTTCCTACATATGTATATCCGTTTTAAAATCATATAATATTATGATTATTTACTTAATGCTATGACTGCTATTATGTAATCCCCCACTTCTGTTTGTATGCATAGCACAGTCCTTGATGGTAAGCACTCTACAAATGTAGTTGGATTAATGGAGCTGTATTACCTCATTTTTTTGTTTTCTCTGAATGTATGCATTTGAGATCATTAGCTGTGTTAGAAAAATAGGTTGAAAAAAAGTATGGGAGAAGTAAATTATTACCTGTTTAAGAAGGCTTACCCTATTTTTTTTTTTTTTAAGAAAAGACTAAAATGGGCCTCATTTTTGACATGTGTTTCTGCAAGTTTGAGAAATAACTTAGATCAGGCTTCAAACTATCTGTTGTCACGTTTGGATGTGCTTGGCCTTTGAGTTACGTGATGTGTCTGAAGACCCATGTTATAGCAACAAGGAGGTGGACATTTGTGTCTGTCTTTTTTGGCATAGGAAGCTCAAAATTTAGGGATATATATCTCTAGCTATTTAGCAATTTTAAGTTCTTTAAATTGCTTTCCCTTTCCCCCATGGTTCCACATTAGTGCCAAGGGTGAGGAACTGACTAGGGATAAAGAAGTGAAACTGATCAGGAAAGGGTAAACAGCAGCAGATTCCATGATTTTAAAATGCAGCTGTTGGTGACTGAGAAGTGCCTAAGGGGAAAGTGTAACAATCTAGCCTTTTCCATGGAGTTGTATAACTTGAACTTGACTAGTCTTACTCAGTTTGGGGAAATGATTGGTAAAGACAAGTAAGCTTTTCTCCTCCATATTTCAGTAGGAACTGGAATGGCATTAAAAATGCCAATTTAATAAATGCCTCACTCCGTGTAAGACTCATAGTTTATTTCAGATAATGTACAAAATGAACTCTAAAATGAATAATAATTTATTTGTAATTCTACTGTTAGATAACAGGTGTTAACATTCTGGTATACATGAAAACTTTTTTATGATGTTGGTAATGAAGTACATTCATTTATTAGATTTTTACTATGTGACAAGCACTTTTATAAATGCTTTATCCAAGCATTATGTAGTGTGTGTGTGTGTGTGTGTATACACACACACACACACACACACACACACACACACATACGTTTATTCTCAATGGAATGCAATTGCACAGTGGATGCAATTGTAGCTTAATATATTGTGAATATTTTCTAATGTCATTAAATACTCTTGAATATAATTTTTAGTGGCTACTTTATGTTCAGTGTATGGTATACATTAGTATTAATCTGCTATTGTTGCATATTTTAGTTAGTTTTGAATAGTGTTGCATACCATTCTGGGTTCTGTCTTCATCCAAATCTCTTACTTTTGTAGTCTTAGGAATGGAGTTAAAAGAGATGCAAATGTTTGATTTTATTCTTTCTACTAAATTGTCCTCTAGAAAATAAGTATTTAGTATATGAGAGTGCTTACACTTTGAAATGTCTGTACAGTTGTCAGAATTTTTTTTTTTGCCTATTTTGAAGGTGGAAAATGAAGTCTTATTTTCAAAATGTGGTTTATGGTAAAATAAAACTGATATAAAAACTTCTTAGGTTGTTTTGGGGTAACTAGAATGTTTTTAAATACTATATTATACATAGAATTTAAATACTCATGTAAAAGCCATTTGTACATTGTTTTACCATCTTCTGTGCAGTATGGTGCAGTCTAAAGAACACTGAACTTGAAATTGGGAGACACATTTTTTTGTAGCTATTTTTAATCAGGAATTCTGGGCTCTGTAGGCCTCAGTTTGCTGATTTGTAAATCAAGGAATTTGGACTAAGGATCATTATGGGCCCTTCCTTTGTTGATAGTTTGTGATTTAGATTTTGTTAATTTTATTATATAGTTATTTTTGACATATTTAAGCAAACAAAAGACCTAGAGTAGAAATGGTAGGATAATGAGGTAAAAGTATGCATTTTGAATAATTAATATTCAAAATTTGGAAACCGTTCATGCATTCATAATCTTTTAAGACTTTCTTTTATGTTGGGCTTAATAGCCATGTATCTTTGATGACACAAAATTTTATACTACTCCATTTTGGTTTTTATTTGTGTATTTTTTTTTTTAAACGGCCGGGTCTTGCCGTGTTCAGGTTGGAGTGCAGTACAGTGGTTTGATCATAGCTCACTGCAGCCTTGAACTCCTGGGCTCAAGGGATCTCCCACCTGAGCCTCTTGGATAGCTAGGACTACAGGTGTGCCACCACACCTGGCTAATTTTTAAATTCTTTTGTGGTGATGGGGTCCTGCCCAGGCTGCTCTCAAATTCCTGGGCTCAGGTGAACCTCTTGCCTTGGCCTCCCAAAGGGCTGGGATTACTGGCATGAGCCACCATGCTCAGGCCTCGTTTTTTTTGTTTTTGTTTTTGTTTTAAGAAGAAAAAGAAAAAAAAAGTGTGGCCTCCATCTGTGAATGAGTAAGTGAACAAAAGGCTACTTGGCTTAAACACCAACTGGAGTAGTTCTACGGGGAATATGCTAACAACATACCAGTCTTTATGCTTTACTTACAGAAGTACGTCTTTTCACTAGGTCACTTATACAAATCAGTAATCTGACACTATAGGATAATTGTATGTTAGTTTAAGAAGTTAACTCAGGTAATGAATTTTGTTACTCTTGAATGTTTAGATTTATGATAAGTTTTGTGTCATAGCAGCATTTTAGAATCCAGAACCAAAATTATTACAAATCTGTGAGATTTTGTTTTTGCAATACTCAGAATGAAAAAGTTTATTAATAATGGATCTTATGCCAAGGTGTTGTGTTGCTGTAGACAAAGGGTTCTTAAAATTCAGTGTTAGTGAGATTGAAGGAAAATGAGACATCATTTATTCTTAATAATCTCTAACTGAAATTTGTTAACATTCATAATTGAAGGAAATGTTAACAAGCCATGACAGTATTAGAGGTACTTGTGACAGCAAATATATTAGTTTTTATGGCTGCTCTAACAAAGTGCTACAAATTGGGTGGCTGAAAACAACAGCATGACCACCACCTAATGTATTGTCTCACAATTACTAAAGGTCCAAAATAAAGGAGTTAGCAGGGCCATGTTCCCTGTATAACCAGTCGGGGAATCCTTCCTTGTGTCTACCCATCTTTTGGTGGTTGTTGGGAGTCTTTCACATTCCTTATGTTGCAGCTGCATAACTCCATGCCTTCATCATCACTGTGTTCTCCCTGTGTGTCTCTGTCTTCATTTGAATGATACCAGTCATTGGATTAGGAGCCCACCTTACTGTAGTATGACCTCATCTTAACTAATAAAGTCATGGGGCTAGGACTTCAACATATATTTTAGGGAGACACAGTTCAACTCATAACACCAATAGAAACTACAGATTTTTTTTCTTATAGCACAATTGCTGTTAGCTGTTACAGCTATCTTGAAAAACCATTTATAGTTGTCACTAATTTGAAATTATTATAGTTATTTAACCCATTACTAGAGCATATATTTTAATGTGTTGATAAAGAACCACATTATTACCGTATCAAAATGAAAAATATTTTGATAACTGTGTCAATATAATTAATTTCTTTTGTAATACTGTATATGTTGTTTTAGGCCCCTAATATTGTTCTGAGAAAGGGGTGGTAAGCTTTACCAGACTGCCAAAAACATCCATGACACAAAAGGTTAAAATCTCCTGGAATGGACAGAAGCCCAGAAGCCTAAACCCAAAGATAGAGCTATAAAATAGGAAGAGTAAGAAACATGAGGATAAGATGAATAACTCCAACATATAGCTAACAGTTCCAAAAGAAGAGAATATAGGAAAGGAAATCCTACAAAATAGTGGCTGCAAATTTTTAAGAAGCAGCAAATCAAACCCCATTCGGTGAACTAAAATGAAAACAAAGCCTCATAGTCAAATGGGGTTTATCTTGAGGATGCAAGAATGGAGGGATATGAGAAAACCAATGCATTTTATCACATTTGAAGATTAATGAAGAGAAATGATATGATCTTTATAAATGCCAGAAATGTCATTTAATCTCTGCCCATAATAAAATAAATGTTCATAAATACAGAAACAAATTATGACAAATTTCTGCTTTCTAGAATTTTAGATTTTTAATTTTTTTGATGTAAAATGAGAGTGTAGGATTTACTTTAGGGTTTTAGTCCAAGAGTTCTAGAATTCTAAGTGATTTTTTTTTGTACTTCTGAAATCCACATTTAATATATCATTTCTGTTACTCGGATGTAGGATTGACTGGTGGAAATTTCTGAATTACCTTACAAGGCATTTCTTTCTGTGTTTGGAGAGCAAAGAATAACCTTTAGTAAATTCAAGAGTAATTGGAATTAAATTTCAGTCTAATATCAGTTTAGTAATTTTGTGTCTAAATTTTATCTGTATAACAGAAATTATAATTTGGATAAAGGATATTATGAACTTGGAATGTGGAATGTAATTCTTTTTTTCTGGTAGTATTTAGTCATACCATTGCATGCGACTAAACACATTTTACTTGAGCTGTTCTTGTGGTTAGAAATTACATTCACAAATACACAGTGTTTTTTAATGATTTCTATGTATTAGTATCCTGTAGTAGGATTGCCAAAAATTTAGGTAAAATTTAGTGAGTTGTGTCTTTTCTGTTGCCACTTTTTCAAAGTTATTATAATTTTTACTGCTTCAGAGTGTTTTATTAATCTCAACACAATCACCAAACTTTTTTTAAACTGTTTTCGTTTTATTTATTTATTTATTTTGAGACTGAGTTTTGCTGTTGTCATCCAGGCTGGAGTACAATGGCATGATCTTGGGTCACTGCAACTTCTGCCTCCTGGGTTCAAGTGATTCTCCTGCCTCCGCCTCCCAAGTAGCTAGGATTACAGGTGCCTGCCACCACCCCCAGCTAATTTTTTTGTATTTTTAATAGAGATGGGGTTTCACCATGTTGGCCAGACTGATCTCGAACTCCTGACCTCAGGTGATCTGCCCACCTTGGCTTTCCAAAGTGCTGGGATTACAGGTGTGAGCCTCTGCACCTGGCCTTAACTGAATTATTTTTATACTGCGAGATTAGAATTCGAGAGTTCTCGGGTTACCTCCTTAATATGTAAAGGCATTGTTGAACATGTCAGAATTTTAGTTGCTGGATTATATATATTGACTTTTTACACTTTCAGGATAGGTTTGAACAGAGACCATTAGTAACTTTTTCCTAAAGAAATTGAGTTCAGTGGCATTCGAGTGAGTGTTTACTAGGCACTAGACTTTTGCCTTAGCTTTGGAGATACAAAGATAAGTAAAACTTTAAAATTGATATCACAGTCCAACAAAGGAAATAGATAACTTGTGAAATGTGACAGGTGTTCTGGTTATAAAGTTCTTCAAGGCTCAAGGAGAAAGTGATTCTACCTGGGAGCGGATGGCAGGATGGTGACTGTGTGTGAAGGAAGGCTTCAGAAAAGAAGTGACATTTAAGGAGTCAGCCAAGAATGAAAGCATGGAAAGTAGGGAAGGGTATTCCAACCAGGAAGAGAGGGGGCAGAAGACAAGCACAGAAAGAAGGAAAAGTTGGAAGAAAGGCAACACCTTTTTGGATACACTTGTTTGGAGGAATTGTGGTGGCATAAGGAAGGTGTTGAGGGACTAGATTGTGAGTAGTCAAGATTTGTGCTCATCACCAACTGTGGGGTAAGGGGTGGTGGCTAGGCCTAAAATGTGAGACACAAGATGAGCATGGCAGAAGCTCCTGGAAATCAGTTTTTCTTGAAAAGTTGAGGAATATTTATCTGACTGCTTAGTAATAACATTAATTTTGAACAGAGTTCCCATTAATTTTATAGATGAAAAACTCAAGAGTTAAAAGAAAATTTGTTCTTTGACTACCCTCCCACCTCACTACCACTATCTTCAGTCAGTAAGGATACTTAATGAGAGGCACCAGGTGAAGTCTTCATCATGTGGGCAGTGGGGAATCAGTGTTTTAAGTGAGGGAATTATGAATCCAATTTGTGTAAAAAGCAGGACTTGTTAGGACAGTCAATTGGAGGGAGAAGAAAATGAACTTCAGTTGATGAGGAAGATGTAATAAGGCAACAGAACAGCTGGGAGTACAGCTATTGGGGACTCATGAGAAGAAATTCAAATGTCCAGTGATTGACTGAACGTGAAGGAAGGAGTAGGAAGGTTGTGGTATGACTTGAACATTTTAAATTTAGGCTGCTGTAATGCTCTTAAATGAAGGTGGGAATAGAGGTGGATCCGGTTTTTTAAGTGGGAAAATAAACCGGTTTTGATCTTTTTTGGTCTGGGTGCTTACTAGATGTCAAGGTAGAAAGTGTCTAACAAGGTGCTTTAACTATAGGTTGAGTTTTCAAAAAAGTTAAGAGGATAGAGTTATAGTGACATCTTCAGCATACATAGTAGTTGAGGCCAGTGGAAAATTGCCCATGGAGAATATTAAGTAATAATGGAAAGATGACAAGTGAGAAACAGCAGTGTTTTTAAGGGAGAGCAGAGGAAAGAAGAGACACCAAAAGACAGAAGTGGCTTAAGTGGTTAGGAGAGCTCTAACAGGGAAGTATTATAGAAGCCAAGGAAAAAGGAATATTAAGAAATTGTTAGATATGGCAGAAAGATTAGATTGGTGATTTCTAAGAAAAGGATTTAACTGTTAGGATGTCATTGACCTTTGTGGGAGCACTAATGAGGACAGAAGTCAGGTTTTGCTATAGGTTGGGGATGTCCAATCTTTTGGCTTCCCTGGTCTGCTTTGGAAGAAGAATTGTCTTGGGCCACACATAAAATACACTAACACTAAAGATAGCAGATGAGCTAAGAAATCACAAAAATACCTCATAATGTTTTAAGAAAGTTTACAAATTTGGGTTGGGCTGCTTTCAAAGCCATCCTGCCGCATGTGTCCTGTGGACCCTGTGGGCCGCGGGTTGGACCAGCTTGCTATATATTAAAGAGAAAATGTGAAGTGATGAAGCAGAGAAGTCACAGAGTAGATGCTAGTCATTTAGGGCGAACTTAGTAGTGGAAGTTATTTGTTGGCTGATGTCAGTAGTGGAGAGGGAGAGAAAGAAAGACTTAAGGAATGGAATGGTGTAATTGATGAAGCAAGGCCTAGGACAGAGGAGTCTATCAAATTGTTATACTGGTTGTCAGTCACTGTTAAATTTAATCCTTCTAAAGATCATGTGAGCTAAGTATTATCCATAATTTACAGATGAGATAACTGAGACTCATGAAAGGTTTAGTAACTTGCCATGGCCACACAGGAGGGTAAAGTGGTAGAACTGAGATTCAAATTGCGCAGTATTTATACCACACTGTACATCATGCACTTTATTGACAGAGTAGAGATTATAAAGAAAAGATTAGCTTGAAGTGGAAGATTGACACGGAGAATTGATAGCTGTTTTGAAGAGCTGAAAGTTTTGGTAAAGTTAAAGAGCATGTAGAGTGTTAAGTGGGAGAAATGGAAAAACAGAGATTTTGATCGTAGAACAAGGGCTCTAGAGTGATGACATGTTAGGGAAGATTTAAGCAGAAACAGGGATGAAGGTTGTTGGAGAAGCCAGGATCTGCTAAAATGTGTTTTTAAAGAGTCAGCAAATGGATGTTAGGATAGCTAGGGTGGTATCAGGAGTTGAGGTGGAGAGAAATCCTAAACCAGTGCCAGTGTATTTAAGGTGAGTGTGGGTTGAGTGACTTAGAGTGCTAGTATCACTGTTGCCACCTGCCTCTGCAATTGAAAGAGATAGGGGTAAGGATTTTGGAATTGGAGGCTGAAGAAAAGGTTATTGGGGAAGAGGATAAGAAAAGGGAAGGGTTCAGTTGACAAGGTTTGAGAGTATTAGCAATTATATGATGTCATGTAATAATGGTCCTATCAGGAATGAGTGATGCTGAGAATTAGGAAGTAGAGGGGAAGAGAGACATGTAAATAAATTATCCAAAATAAGGTCTTACTAAGAACTTTACATTTTTATGAGCATCAAACCAGTATGTTGACTGATTATTGCAGGGTTTTATTCAAAAAAAGTACTCCATTCTTAACGTGGTTAGAGAGGCCGTTTCAAATCAAAATTTACTAATTTATGTTTTACGGTTAACCTGATGTTCACAGTTAACATAATCCTGGGGTTACAGCTGACTGTAGCATTAAGACATTGGCAAATAACATAACCTGTTTTTGTCTTTGTTTTTTCGTCTATAAAACCAGGGTAATATGTCCGTACTTCAGAAGGATGCAACCTCTGAATGTAACCTCTCTCCCTACAGTAATACTTTTTTATTAGAGATAAAAGAATATTAAACAGAACTTTTAGTTCTTCAGAAGGAAGGTACTGTTTATAAAATAATCAGTGCTAATTTTCATTTAGTCTGAAGGTGTTGCTTTTTAAAAAGGATTATTAACCTGATTATAAAAATAGGGTTTCATTTTAAATGTTAAGAAGCAACTTTTCAGAAAAACTTAACATCTAAAAATTCCAACATCAGAAAAATAATTTAAATCTATAGTGTGAAAATTTTCTTCCATGTTCTGGACAGAGACTGAAGAGGCAGATGTGGTTAGTCTTGAGTAGGTCAGTAAGACAAACAACTAGTTCTAGTGTTTTTTTTTTTTTAATTTCTAAAATACAACTATTTAGTTAGAAAAGGAGTATACTTTCAGAACTTATTAAAATAATTTTAATACCTGAGCACAGTTTGGAAGTCTAAGTAGATTTCGTGTCTCGCTGTCATTTTTAATGGAAAAGCCATCTTTCCTATAGTTCAATGCAAGAACTTTCAAATATTGTTGTAATGCAAACAGAAATCTATTTTTGTGGAAAAGAAGAGGAGAGGAAAATTTTTCAGCTTAGCAAAATTATTAAATCATTAAAGGTGTAGAATTTAATTTTTTGCAGCTGTAATTAAACTGAATTCCTATTAGATGGATGCACTAGATCTGCCAGCTAGAAATTAATTGTTCTTGATTTAGTCTGTTGACTTCAATTTGGACAGCTGATGGTCTGTAAGCTCATGTTTAGTTCAGTTTTATGGTCATTAACAGCTAAAGCAAAAATTGATTTATATTTTGCTTTAGCCTGATGTTCAGTGTTAGTATTCTGAAAAAACTGTAAAATTTGTTAATTCAAAAATAATTGCCTTGAACACATAATCACAAACTTGGTTTAGGAATGAGTTATGTGTGAATAAAAATCTTAAATGAGCATAAATCAGGAATTTAACAATATGATAAAGAATGCACATACTTTTTCTCTTGATGAAGGTTACTGGATCCAAAAATCAAACTTAATTAACTTAGTAACAGTTAAGAACATATAACAACCTTAAATGATATATCAAATTAGGACCAGGCATGTTGGCTCATGCCTGTAATCCTAGCACTTCAGGAGGCCGAGGTGGGCAGGTTGCCTGTGCTCAGGACTTGGAGACCAGCCTGGGCAACATGGCAAAACCCTGTCTCTACTAAAAATACAAAAAATTAGCCAGGCATGGTGGTGCACACCTGTAATCACAGCTACTTGGGAGGCTGAGGCATGAGAATCGCTTGAACCCAGGAAGCTGAGGTTGCAGTGAGCCAAGATCATGCCACCGCACTCCAGCCTAGGTGACGGAGCGAGACTCTGTCTCCAAAAAAAAAGTCAGGATATTCTTCAACTTTGTATTACCATTTTTAAAGAGAAGGAGAGTGGCGAGAGATTAATGAGACAGACTATCTTATAGCCACCTTAGTTTTCCTTAGCAACGTTTCCTACTCTTGGTACTTCAAGAGCCAGCAAACTTAGATTTTAAGTGAGCCAAAAACAAAAAAATATATCTGATGTTTTATAGACTCTACTGCTTTTAAGTCTGAGCCTGTGTTATGTGCACTAGGCCCTAGCATATAACACTTAAGAAGGATAATTTGACTTATAATTACTGGCTAATATCAGGTCATCTAATTTTTGTATTTACCCCATCTCAGATTTAGTCAGGTAGTATAAGGAAAAAATGAAAGTAAGCTAAAATCCTTTAAAAGGACAATAAGCAATAATAACATCAAAAGAAATCAACAAAAACCCAACACAACTTTCAGTTGCATCTGGTTCCATCCATATTTTGATTGTGTACATACAAATATTATTTATTTTCACCTGATATACTTAATATAAAGACTTAGGTGTATATATGTTTTTAAATAATCATTTTAAAACCTATAATATTTCACAAAGTTGTACCAAAAGTTTACATATTTGTTATCTCTTTAAAGCACACTTTAGGTTTCCAGCTCTTTGCTATTATAAGTAAATTTTAATGAGCATCTTTTTACATATAACTGTTTTCTTCTGTTTCTTAAGATAAATTTACAGGAGTGGGATAACTGTGTCAAAGAGTTCAAGTGGTTTTTTAAAATTCTTAATAGGAATTACCACTTCTGAAATTCACATTTTTTTCTATCATAGATTATTTATAAAGAAATTTGTTCTCAAATTTCTCAGATGCCATTTTTGTTCTTTGGTACCTTGTGGTTTTATGTAGCTCTCAGTACATATATTTGAGTAACTAACAGCATTGGCCTAAAATCATTTCATTCATTTAGTGTTTATGGCAACCATTTTAGTGTTTCTTATACTGTTGGTACTTCCATTTACAAAGCTGAGGAAACTGAGGTGTGGGAAAGTTAAATGTCTTGGCAAAGATTACATACTTGATAAAAGTCTTATGACTCCAAAGCCTGTGCCCTAAAACAATGGCTTTTAGACTTTTTGACTATATCACAGTAACAAATACACTCTACCCTCTGACATCAGCACTGTAATTATGAAGAAAAGAAGTACCTCAAAGGTATCAACAAGAAATGTTTAAAGAAAACATTTTACCATTTTACCCAATTCAAGAGACATATGTACAAAAGCTTATATGTGAAGATTGGTATATTAATTAGTATATATACATAAATGTACGTTTTTAAATTTAAAATTCAAGTGTTAAGAAAGGAGTAATTTCTCAATGTAATGCTGATATGGTTTGGCTCTGTGTCCCCACCTAAATCTCAGATCACCTACGTACAGATGGGTAATTATGAAGAAAAGAGGTTTAATTAACTCACAGTTGTGCAGGCTATACAGGAAGCTTGGCTAGGAGGCCTTAGGAAACTTATAATCATGGTGAGAGGTGAAGGGGAAGCCAGCAGGTCTTACCAAGACAGAGCAGGAGAGAGAGCAAGCCAAGGTGGAAGTGCTACACACTTTCAAACAACTAGTTCTCATGAGCATCAAGGGGATAGTCTGCCTGTATGATTCAGTCACCTCCTACCAGGCCCCTCTTACAACACATAGGGATTACATATTCCACCTGAGATTTGGGTGGGGACACAGAGCCAAACCGTATCAGCATTAAATTAAAATGAGAAATTATTTCTTTCTTAATATTTACCAATTTTAAATTTAAAAAGTATATATGCTAATTAGTATAGTAATCTTCATATATAAGCTTTTGTACATATGTCTCTTGAATTGAGTGAAATGTTTTCTTTAAACATTTCTTGTTGATACCTTTGAGGTAGTTCTTTATAAAGCCAGTCATGTTTATGATCTGCTAGATGAACCATGCATTTTTGTTTGTTTGTTTTGCTTTATTTTGCCTTTTAGATACTGGCTTTTTAAAGATAAATATTATGTAAAAATGATACTTCTAGTGATATGAGAATCTTCTTAATAATTATTGAATAAAAAAGTATTAGACCCCTCTTCCTCTTTCTTTCTCTCTTACATTCTTTTTTTTTCTTTCTTTCACTCTTTCTTTCTTTCCTCTCTTTTTCTTTCTTTCAAAAATAAAATTAAAAAAAAAGTATTAGACCCAGTAATAAATACTGCATTGTCTATATATCATGCCAAAATGGGGTAGTATCTAAATGTCAGATGTTCAAGTGTTTAGATTCTGTGAAAATAGTGTTTAGACCTGTTTCAGTAAGGAAATGTCTTTTAATTCAAAGTTATGTGTATGCTACATATTTTAGTGGTAATTAAATGTTTCATGCAGCAGACCCAAAAGGATCAATCACACATGTGCACTGGAATGCTGGACTAATAGAAACAGCCAAACAGATGGAGATCAGGATGTTGCAGCATTTCTTATTAGTCAGATTTAGTCCATCTCCTGAATTTTACATTGCTGTTAGGTTTGGCAGTCATTAGTGTTGATATTGAATGAAATAGAGACAACAGACATTTATTAAGCATTTATTATGTGTTAGAGAAAGGACAGGAATTAACATTTTTGAAGCTTACTGTGTTCTAGGTATTAGGGCAATAGGCTTTGGAGATGTAGTTGAATAAAATCCAGACCTTTCCATCATGCAGTTCTCAACCTAATATTAGAAGTAAACGATTGATTGATTGGTTCTTTGGTAAAAAGGACTTAGACATATTGATTCCCCGCTAGGGGAAATACAGTTTTTCCAGAAGAGTGATTAAAAACTGCTGAAAATAAAAGGGATATCATTAAAAACATTTTCCATTTTTATTTTAGATTTGGGGAGTACATGTGCAGGTTTGTTACAAAGGCATATTTCATGATGCAGAGGTTTGTGGTATGACTGAGCCTGTCACCCAGGTAGTAAGCACAAGAGGTTTTCAGCCCTCACTCCCTCCCTCCTGCCATATAGTAGTACCCCGTGTCTGTTGTTCTCATCTTTACATCCAGGAGTACCCAATGTTTAGCTCCCCCTTGTAAGAATAGTGGTTTTCTTTTCCTGTCTTAATTCACTTAGGATAATGGCCTCCAGCTGCATACATGTTGCTGCAAAGGACATGATTTTGTTCTTCTTTGTGGCTGCATAGTATTCCATGGTATATACGTACCACATTTTCTTTCTCCAGCCCACTGTTAATGGGCATCTGGGTTGATTCCGTGTCTTTGCTTCAGTCATCATGTGACCGCATGTGTCTTTTTGGTAGAATGATTTATTTGCTTTTAGTTATATACCCAGTAATGGAATTGCAAGATCGAACGATAGTTTTTTCTTCTTTCTTTTTTTTGTTGCCCAGGCTGGAGTGCAGTGGCACAATGTTAACTCACTGCAACCTCTGCCTCCTGGGTTCAAGCCATTCTCCTGCGTCAGCCTCCCGAGTAGTTGGGATTACAGGCACCCGCCACCACACCCAGCTAATTTTCGTATTTTTACTAGACGTGGGAGATTCACCATGTTGGCCAGGCTGATCTCAAACTCCTGACCTCAGGTGATCTGCCTGCCTCGGCCTCCCAAAGTGCTAAGATTACAGACGTGAGCCACCGTGCCTGACCTCGAATGGTAGTTTGGTTTTAAGTTATTTGAGAAATCTCCAAACTGCTCTCCACAGTAGCTGAACTAATTTACATTCCCAACATTGTGTAAGTGTTCCTTTTTCTCTGCAGCCTTGACAGCATCTGTTATTTTTTAACTTCTTAATAATAGCCATTCTGACTAGTGTGAGATGGTATATCTCATTGTGGTTTTGTTTTGCATTTCTCTGATGATTAGTGATGTGGAGCATTTTTCCTTATGTTTTTGGCCACTTATATGTCTTCTTTTAAGCGGTGTCTGTTTATGTCTTTTGCCCTTTTTGTAATGAAGTTATTTTTTGCTTAAGTTTCTCATAGATTCTGGATATTATACCTTTGTTGGATGCGTAGTTTCTTATTATTTTCTCCCATTCTCTAGGTTTACTCTGTTGATAGTTTCTTTTGCTGTGCAAAAGCTGTTAGTTTAATTAAGTCCCACTTGTCAATTTTTTTGTTAAAATTTCTTTGGAGGACTTAGTTGTAAGTTCTTTTCCAAGGTCCATATCCAGAGTGGTGATTCCTAGGTTTTCTTCTACGATTCTTATAGTTCATGCTGTTACATTTAAATCTTTAATCTGTCTTGACTTAATTTTTGTATATGGCTGGCATAGCTGGCTAGCCATAAGCAGAGGAATGAAACTGAACCCCTACCTTTCACTGTATGTAAATTACCTCATTTTGAAGAAGCATCTTTATGTGTTATGCTTACCTTTATAGTTTAGTGATAGTCTTGTGATCTAAGTAGCTACAGTCTTAACTGTTTTTGATTCACTTTGAAGTTTGTATGGCATGATAGATTGTGTAAGAAGGGTTAAAGATTTATTGTCTGTTAACAATATACAGCTCAAGATTAAATGAATATCATGAACTTAGGTTTTTTTTAACCTTAGCCTTAATTTTTACTTTTATGTATTATAAATTTTTATATATATTAATAATCTTTTTTCCTATAGGATATATAGGACTTTATTCTTTTAAAAAAATTATTCCATTCACTTGGAAAAGCTTGAAATGGATAATTTGTAGCTAAATGATAGCCCAGCTGTGTAAGGCTTCACTGTAAGTGTATGAGATGTATCATTCTAAATCATATAGCTGGCCCAAACAGCCCAGATTTTTGATTGGAAGAGCAGGGGAGCATTTTAGGTGAAGAACCTGCACGTGGTTCCTGACTCCTTAAATACACTCATCATGAACCTACTGAACTATGTTTATTTCTCCCTTTCCCTTCAATTATTTATACTAAAAACTTGCTAAGACAAGTAATGACAGACAAGCATGTTTAAATAATCTCATCACTACTTCTATTTTGACAACCTAGATAATCTCGAGAACTTTTTCACTATCACATATTAAAGAGTTATTCAAAGATATGTGGCTGTTACTGGTGATTATGAGCAAGGCCTCCTCATATTGCTGTGTTTATTCAGAAAATTCTTATGCTTAGAGTCTACTTTAAGATCACAGTGACAGGGAGAAAGGATTCATTTTTAAATGGTTAGACTGCATTTTTAGAAAAAGTTTTTCCCTTTAGATTAGAAATTAAGGGTACCTTAGATACTCTTGGTTTAAACCAAAATTCTACATGTAGGCTCAGTTAACAATTCTGGTTCTTCCCACAGACTTGAAGGTATACTGGGGGCAATTGCCAACAGGGAGTGTCGGGCATCTTGCAGCACCAGAGTTGGAAATGATCATGAAAGCCGCCAACATTTGTATATTACTTTAGAATTTACAGAGTGTCTTTACATGCATTATCTCATGTGATTCTCAAAGCAGCTGTGAGATTTGTGAAACTACATATATATTCATTCTCACTTTGAAATAATTTTAGACCTACCCAAAAGTAAGAAAAAAATACGAAGAATGCACATATCCTTCAGGCAGCTTCCTAAAATGTCTTACGTAGCCAAATCAGGAAACTAGAATCTGTACAATATTATTATCAACTGGCAATATTAGTATCTTGATATTATTGAAATATCACCAGTTGCTCCACCAGTGTCCTTTTTCCAGTTCAGAGTATGATAAATTATGTTGCATTAAGTTGTCGTGTCTCCTTAGTCTCCTTTAAGGTGAAATAGCTCTTCAGCCTTTCTGTCTTTTATAACCTTGACACTTTAAGAGTACTGGCCAGATACTTTGTAAGATGTTTCTAAATTCAACTTAATATTTTTTTGGCAATAATTTTGTAGAGTGATGGTGTCCTTGTGCATCAATTCAGGAGGTGGGTGGTGTTGATATATCCCATTACTGGTAAACTTTGATCATTTGGTTAAGATGATGTTTGTTTTACCAAGTTTTGCAACTGTTCATAGTAACCATCTTCTGGAGAGATAGTTTGAGACTATGTATGTATCCTGTTTTCTGTCATTCACTTGTTACTATTTTTTTAGCATCTACTGATGATTCTTGCCTACAAAAATTACTGTGAGGTTTGCCAAATGGTGATTTTTCTATTTCCATCATTTCTTCCACTTTTATTAATTGGAATTTGATAGAAGAGCCTTCTTTTTCTCACATTTATTTAAGTATCAGTATCAATTATAATCCATCACTGTCATCATTTTTATGCTCTGTTGTACCAGATTTGGCCATTGGGAAGCCCTGTCAGGTCTGTTTCTGTGTCTTTTTGATATATCCCTTCATTTTTTCAGGATGTCCGTTCTGGTATCACAAGATGTTCCAGGCTCATCTCATGCTTTTCTTGCCCAGCTTTACCATCCCATTAATCAAAGGAGCTCTGTTCCTTTTACTGGAGAATTGTATTTAGGAGCTGCCCTATGGGTGCTACATGTGCTCATTGGCTTTGAGATGAGGCTGGTGGTATTATTAACCCTCTTTACAGTTGGAGAAAACTAAGCTGAAGTTAAAAGTCTTGTTCACAATACCCAGGTAAGGTGATCCACTTGGGATGTAAACTTGGGCCTTCTTAATGTGACATCTGGGTTCTTTCCTCTTACTCTCTTGTGCTACTGTAGTATTCTATTCTACATTTGCTTTTCCACTTATTTTGCCGTTTGTCTTGCTGGGTAGGGACAAGACACAATCTAATTAAAATAGATTCAAGAAAATTATTTGTTAATAGATACAGCTATTTCAAAAGAAAATAGTCATGCTAATGCCAGAAATATTTATTATATGCTTGCTGTGAGTAAGGCAGTGTGCCAGACATTGCTGGTATTTGAGTATGTGCGTATGTACTAGGAGAAATTGTGCTGATAATGTTTTTGTTTGTTTACTATGGCTCTTTTTCCCTAGATATAAGTTAAGGGGTAGAGGTAGGTGTATGACACTTGTAAATTATGTTATTATCCATTTATGGATTTATGTATTATATAAATATACGGAAATGTTAGATATATCTTATTTGATTACATGTGCCTTCTTTTAGTGCACTATCATTCCATAATTATAGTAATACCATACACCCATTAGATGATACTGTTTCATAATTGTAATATTATACACTCATTAAATGATACGTATTTGCTAACCACAGTTAAGCACTTTATGTTGTTGCATTTAATTCTCACAACAGCTTCATGAGTTGGTTTTCTTTTTCCCATGTTGCAGATGAGCAAACAGACTTAAATTGACTCACCCAAGGCTTAATAAATATATGGATTTAAATCTAATTTTTATACTACCTACGATGTGAAATATTATTCCTATTGTAGATGTATTTTGTTCAGCCTTTCAGACTATCATTTTAATTCTAATGTTGACAATTTGGTGAGTAAGTCTATTCTGTTTACACATTTTTTGATTTATACACTTTGATCCTGTCCTTTCTCAGTTTATGCCTGATTTGTGAAACACTGTAGTTTATCCTTAAGAAGTCTTATTTCAGAATCATCTTACTAACTTTTGGAACATTTTTCCGTTCTATAAAGTTGTGTTAGATTAGTGATCAGCATCTACAAGTAAAAAAACGTGGATACATTTTTGTGCTAGTTTATAATATCTGGCTAATGCTTGATGTGCCTTTCTTTTCTGGGTCACCATCATAGTTTGGGGTCTGTCTTTATAAAAAATGATAGTAATATTCATAAAGCTCATCTTTGTGCTTCTACATTAAGAGAATAAATTTATTAAAATATCTGTTGTCAGTATAAGGACTTAAAACTTTTAGTTTCAAGGTTACATGTGCAGGTTTGTTTTATAGGTAAATTTCATGTCACAGGATTTGGTGTACAAATTATTTCGTCACTGAGGTAATAAGGATAATCCTCAGTAGGTGGTTTTTTGATCGACTCCCTCCTCCCACCCTCAAGTAGGCCCTGGTGTCTGTTCCCTTCTTCGTGTCCATGTGTACTCAGTGTTTAGCTCCCACTTATAAGTGAGAACATGCAATGTTTGGTTTACTCTTCTTGAATTAGCATACGCATGGCTTCTAGCTTCATCCATTTTGCTGCAGAGGACATATTCTCATTCCTTTTTATGACTGTGTAATATTCCATGGTGTATATGTACCACATTTTCTTTTTCCAGTCTATTGTTGATGGGCATTTAGGTTGATTCCATGTCTTTTCTAATGTGAATAATGTTGTGATAAACATACATGTGCATGTGTCTTTGTGGTAGAATGATTTATATTCCTTTGTGTGTGTACCTAGTAATGGAGTTGCTGGTTTGAATAATAATTCTAAGTTCTTCCAGACATTGCCAAACTGCTTTCCACAGAGGCTAAACTAATTTACATTACCACCAGGAGTGTGTAAGCGTGCCCTTTTGTTCACATCCTTACCAGTATCTGTTATTTTTGGACTTTTTAAGAATAGCTATTCTGACTGGTGTAAAATGGTATATTTTGGTTTTGATTTGGATTCCTATAATGATTAGTGATGTTGAGCATTTTTTCATGTGCTTGTGCTTATGCTTGTTGGCTGTGTATTTGTGTTTGTTTATACCCTTTGCCTGCTTTTTAATGGGAGTGTTTTTTGCTTGTTAATTTGTTTAAGTTAATGTAAGGATGTATTAACGACAGTGGCAAGTAATACAGAATTAGTTAAATTTTAGATATTTAATACCAAGTTTTACAAATGAAAACAGGTAAGAAATAGGAGGTAGAACTGTTTGTGTGTGTTTATTCACTAGTAGTAATGAAAATAGAAAGCTCTCAAGACAAAATTTCATGTTTGTTTCTAGAGAGCTTAGAAATTTATTACTCCTGGTTGGGAGTGGTGGCCTATACCTGTAAACCCAGCACTTTGGGAGGCCCAGGTGGGCAAATCCCTTGAGCCTAGGAGTTTGAGACCAGCTTGGGCCATAAGATGAAACTCTGACTCTACCAAAAATTAAAAAAAAATTAGCCTTGTGTGGTGGTGCGAGGCTGTAGTCTCAGCTACTCTGGAAGCGTAGGTGGGAAGATCGCTGGATGCTGGGAGCCATGGGTTGCAGTGAGCTTTAGGGAGACCCTTCCCCCCCCACCAACAAAAAAGAAATTATCACTTCTTCTTGTGTACATTACAGATTAACACTTACAGTTATTTGCGGGTGATTAGTTTTAGGACCCCTGACCAAATACCAGAATCTGTGGATGTTCAAGTCCCTTATATAAATTGGTGTAGTATTTGCGTATAACCTATACACATTCTCCCATACACTTTAAATCATATCTGGGTTATTTATGATACCTAATACAGCGCAAATGCTATATAAATAGTTATACTGCATTTCTAAAGGAAGAATGACAAGGAAAAAAAGTCTGTACGTGTTCAGTACAAACACAACATTGTAGCCTAACTACATTTTTGATGTGAGGTTGGTTGCATCCAAGGTTGGTTGAATCTGTGGATATGGTACCCACAAGTACTACAACCATTGGACACTCCTGATATAACAGTAGTATATTTGAATGTTAGTCAGTGACCAAGAAGAATTCTACCACTTTTTCTTATTGTTGTACTTTAAATATGGTTGAATTTTCTATATAGAGCAATTACCAGTGTGAGTCCAAGGCCATGATTTATATAGGCTATGGCTCTGCAATTTAGATTGTTTAGTAAAATTTAGTCTTAAAAGTTGATGCAGAATATTATTTCTTGTTTTCTTAATCTTACCAGTTTGCAAATTAGAATCTTGATCAAAAGACAATATGTGTATGTGGTTTTGCGCCCAACAGTGCTATCCTATTCTAATCGTAGCCTCTGAAATAAACTTCCACTGGTACTTTTGAGTTGCTTCTGCCCAGGTTAAGGTCCAGCTCTGTTAATTACCAGTTATGTGATTCTGGATTTCTATAAGCCATAGTTTCCTCATCTGTAAAATGAGGATAATTATCAGGATTAAATATAATCCTTGTAAAGCATTGAACCACGTCTGCACAGAGCAGATACTGAAGTGTTGAGTGTCTGTTAATATTAGTGGCAGTAATAATAATTCATTGCAAGGAGACATTAAAAGTTCCTAATGCAAAATAAGAAGTAGTTAAAAGATGGCAAACATTTTTGGGGTACTATCTAGGATAATTTTAGGAGTCTTCAGTGTTTCATGGAATCAAATAAATTTGGATTGGGAGAGGATTTTGATTAGCATCTTTTCTTATTTTTAAAGATGTCAGTACTATGTCTTGGAATGATAAAATAATTTGTTCGAAATATTACAGTTGCATGTGTCAGTCTCAGTGGAAACTTGTTCTTCGTGACTGTATGTTCAGTGTTGTTTCTGCTGAATGCTACCTTGGTCAGTTTTTTTCCGTAGTATGCCCCTGCTAACCCCAGTGTGTTTAAAGGGAAATAATTTGTTTGGAAAGTCATCTTTTTTCTTTATTTTTAGGGATTATTGATATCAGTAATCAACAGTGATTCTTAAAGTATAGGTAATATAAGTTGAAAGAGAAATACCTCATTTGCCTCCTTAAAGGAACACAATAGTATAGTAATTTTTTTTGTCAGAATCCCTTCATTAATCCTCCAGCAAGTAAATGAAAATCTCTAAAAGCATTCTTCAGATGCTCATGTTAGCCAGAAGGGTATTGGCAGTAGATTGATTATTTAACTTATGGATTAGTTGCTTGTTTACTTTTACACATTTTAAAAATACAAAAAGGTACAAAGAAGATAACCTTATCTATATCCTTATCCAAAATTAACATGCTGTTATCTTTGTGTTATATTTTTTAAAAATTCATTATTGTGGCAACAATTATAATTGAGTTAGAACATTAAATCTACCTTATCTAAAGATAAGAGATTTAAAAATTGTGGTTTTACCTTGGGGCTATTTAGGACATTTGGTTAGGCAGTGTTCTAATGAAGATAGCAAGCCTGTATGTGGTTCAGCAAACTACATTTTCTTTGATAATCGGAAGCAATTGTTTGCAAAACTACAATTTAGAATGAATGAGTAAATATTTAGTATCTCTTAAAACTAGAAAGAACTACTTAGATTGTGAACTCTATAGACCGTCATTCAGGAGTGTATAATTGTAAAGCAGACCTTAAAAGAGAAAACAGTGAATTGCTTTACTAGTGAGTGAGCCTAGCACATCCACATCTCAAAGATTATTGTTTATTCTTTTCCAGTACATATATAACCATTGTGATAAATTCATAACCAACCAGTATGATGAGATATTTAGAAACTACTTTAAATGAGGACACCTTGTAGGAACTGATCAGGTTGAACTTGGAGAAGAGTTGATCATTGAAATGTTAGTTATCTTCAAATAATTGAAAACCTCATATAATAGTGTAAACTTAGACTCTTTTGTCCCTGAAAATAAAACTAGAATTAGTATATGGAAGTTAAAAAAAAAAGGTGGGGGAATAAGTTTTGTTTCTAAACAAAAGAGATCTTCCTAATGATGTGATTTGTTTGATAATGGTCAGTCTTATTAAGTCAGGAGCTTCCTATGGTTATTTTCAAATGGAGAGTGAACGGATTGATCATCTATGTATCTTTGCAAAAGGAGTAAGTATTGTGTAGTGTGTCAGATTAGTCTAGGTCTTTTAGGTTCCTTACACCTGCTTAAGTTATGTTTTTTTAAATTTTTTATATTTTGAGATGGGTCTCTCTGTCACGCAGTCTGGAGTGCAGGGGTGGGATCATAGCTCACTGCAGCCTCAAACTCCTGGGCTCAAGTGATTCTTCCCACTCGCTTTCTAGTAGCTACTTTCCAGTAGCTACAGCTATAGGTGTGTGCCACCATGCCCCGCTAATTTTTCTGTTTTTCTTTCTTTCTCTCTCTCTCTCTCTCTCTCTCTCTCTCTTTTTTTTTTTTTTTTGGGAATAGAGACAGGTTCTTGCTATGTTTCCCAGGCTGGTCTTGAAATCCCAATTGCAAGTGATCCTCCTCAGCCTCCCAAGGTGTTAGGATTGTAGGCATAAGTTCTCATGCCTGGCCTTTTGATTTTTATACATGTCATACACTGCTCTGTTTCTTACATTTCCACCCTGTGAGAAATGTATATTTTTGTATAAAAATAAATAAAATGCATAGATTTAGAGACATGCTCTACAATTTGGTATTTATGGATAAAGAAGAAATTTTCAACCCCAATCTTCTGGAATTTATTCAGTACATGTTCACTTACAGAAGTTCCTGAAACTTCTAGATGTAAAGTTGATACTTAGTTCAGTATGAGCTCTTACAGGGTAAAGGTGATTTTATTGCTAAAGAAAATATGTTTCTCTGGTTACTATTGGAATGAAAAAGCTTTATCTCCTGTTTTGAGGGATTAATTTGATGCTTTCTAAAGTTGTCATAGTCCAGTGGACACCAGCATTGCTGAGTTCATACACAGTCCATTATACTCCATCCATGTTCCATAAATACATCTTTTTGGGAATAAGTGTTGGTTTACATTCATTAAATTAACATTTCTTATTTAGGCCAGGCTCAGTGGCTCACGCCTATAATCCCAGCACTTCAGGAGGTTGAGGTGGGTGGATCACTTGAGGTTTGGAATTTAAGACCAGCCTGGCCAACATGGTGAAAACCCCTCTCTACTAAAAAAAAAAAAAAAAAAAAAAAAAAAAAAAAGAAGCCTGACATGGTGGCAGGCACCTGTAATTCCTGCTACTTGGGAGGCTGAGGCATGAGAATTGCTTGAGCCAGGGAGGCAGAGGTTGCAGTGAGCAGAGATTGTGCCACTGCACTCCAACCTGGGCAACAGAGTGAGACCCCTTCTCAAAAAAAAAAAAAAAAGTCCTTATTCCATTCCTTCTTCTACTCAATAAGCCATGTGTAGTATGTTTGGTTTATTCCAGCTGTGTCTGATGTAAACACCACTGATGTCCATGGATAAATAGTGGTAGGATGATTTGAGTTTGGGGATCTTGGAAGCACTTGAAAATTCTATGCGCATTTCCTAGTAGCAATGGGAAATATCTCCTGTACATCTTTACTGTTTTTATTCAATTTAACTTTGCAGGTGAAAAGTTTATAGATTAAAATTTGTCTGATGATAGCTGTTTTTATTTCTTAATTGTCTGCTTTTTCTTTAAAGACCATGGTTTGTAGGTTTGTAAGGCCCTCACTGTCATGCGGTTTTTTTGTTCTAAACCATTGTTTTCTTGCTGCTTTGAGGACTATAACACTGATTTGAATCTAATATTGCTTACAGTTGAAAAGGTTCTTATAAGTTCTAGTATATTTCCGTTAGATACCGGATTGCTGAACATTTTGGGGTATAATGAGGTATATTAGTCTGTTCTCACACTGCTATAAAGAATACTACTTGAGACTGGGTAGTTATAAAGGAAAGGGATTTAGTTGACTCACAGTTCCACAGGCTTAACCGGAAGCATGACAGAAGGCAAAGGGGAAGCAGGCACCTTTTTCACAAGGTGACAGGTGGGAGACAAGAGCGTGTTGAGGAGGAACTGTCAAACAGTTATATAACCATCAGATCTCCTTAGAACTCACTATAATGAGAACAGTGTGGAGGAAACCACCTCCATGAGCCAGTCACCTCCCATCTGGTTCCTCCCTTGACATGTGGGGATTACAATTCAAGATGAGATTTGGGTAGGGACACTGAGCCAAATCGTATCTTAAGAGGTATAGGGAATGATGTGAAAGGATATGTAGACAAGATTAGCATGTTTGTGTTGTGAAATAGATTATAGATTTTGTGATTTGTTTCCTTGTAGGTGTCAGGGGCCTGCTGATGGAATCCAGTTTTTTCCATAGGTGCTATGAGCTTATATTTAGACATATAAAATTGTAGAAAATGAAAAATATAATTGATGGAGAATATTTACTCCAAATATTCTTACTTTAATGTAAGTGAAGCTGAGAGTATGATAGGAGCAACTGTTTTGCTTTCTAGTCACAGTAGGACTAGAACAGCAGGGATTTAAATCCTTGCTCAGTGATGTGATCTTGTGCAAATCGCTTACCCTCTTGAAGCTTTAGTTTCTCTATCTGTGATTCAGTGATAATACCCCTCTCCAGGATCCTTGTCAGAATTAAAGTCTTTAATCAAATAGATTAGGCAGATAGAGCTGCCTTACCGTAGTGTAGCTGCCTTACTAATAGTATAAACTAGTAGTAAAAATTAGGTATTTACTGTTAAATGTTTAATAAAAAGCTCAGATCACTTTGTATTATTTTAGATAGTTTTCTTTGTCCATGTGAGTATAAATGAAGAAAATAAAGGTAATCTCTACTTTTGCTACTAAGGGATAGCCATTATCACATTATGTTATAAATTTTTCCAGAATATTTTTTAAGGCATATTTGATACATTTTAAAATGTTTTCATTTCTCCAAAACTGAAGTTATTTATACTGTTTGGAAGTCTTTCTATTTACTGCGACAGCCTATGAAAATTCACAACATAATAGTGGCTGAAAATTTACTTTTAGCCAATTTCTTATGATGGGTCCTAAGCCAGTTTCAAGTTTTTTTTTTTTTTTAACTATAATAAACAATGTCATGATACACCGTTTTGTGCATATGCTCCTGAGTGCACGTCTCTGTTTCTTTAGAATATTCAGATGTTAAATTTCTGGATCTAGAGGTATGTATATTTTTAATTTGCCAAATTGCTTTATAAGATTTTATTTTGTATTATGATACTAATCTTTGGCATGTATGAAAACATGTTTTTTCCTAGTCATTTGTTTTCTAATATTTTGGTGTTTTTTTTAGCAATACAGAGATTTTATCTTTTTATGTAGTTGAATATGGCAGTCTTCTCTTATAATTTCTGACTTTAGTGGAAGTTTTGAATGGTATTGCTCACTGCAGAATTACAAAAATATTTCTTTTAATAATTACATAGTCTTAATTTAAGTGTAATGTGGAGATTTATTTCTCTTTTTTCAGATAGATAGACTTAGTCCAACACTATTCATTGAATAAACCTTCCGTTTCTGCAGATTTGGTGTGCCTTGTTGTTATCACATACTAAATGTTTGTATGTGTTTGGGTGCTTTCTGAGTTCCACTCCTGTGGTTTTAAAATTGTATTGTGCATAAGGGGTTACTTCATCTGGGATAATTTTTAAAACCTATTTGTGGGCTTTGCCTCCAGAAATTTTGATTCAAAAGTTTTGGTGGGATCTAGGAATCAGTTTTTATTATTAAGATGCGTGTGTTTTATGAACCACACGTTGAGAAGCCTTTCCTGTTTCACCTGTACTATACCATTTTAAATACTAGATCTATTTTTTTTTTTAGTAATTTGTTTTGCTCCCAGCTGTTCCTGCTGCCTGACTGCCCCCCTCCTGGTCCCTCTCCCTCCTTTCCAGTACTATATTTTTACATTGCACTTGGCTAACTACTAGGAAAAGCACCATCCCCAAATTAAAATATTTATTCAAGAGATATTTTCAGTGCTTATTTTGTGCCAAGCACCCTTCTAGTTTAAGGATGTATTCAAGAACAAAACAAAGATCTTTGAGTTTTAAAGTAGGTGTGAGGGAGATAACAGAAGGTAACAATGAAATTATAGTAATTAAATTATAGTGCTATGGTAGCATAGGCTACAAGGGATGGATGGCAAATGGAGTGGACATAATGGCAGGAGGAGCACCCCATTGAGAAGGTGAGACAGTTCAGTAAAGCAGAGAGCCTCCTGTGAGGGAATCTGGCATAAAGAATATCTGGGAAGGGGTTTAGGTAGTGAGCACAATCAGAGTAAAGGCCCTAAATTAGGCATATGCTTGGCGTGTTTCAGAAGGAGAAAGAACAGTATGGCTGAAACAGGGAATGGGTGGGAGAATGACTGGAGATGAGGTCACAAAGATTACAAGAGCCAATTTTTGTAGGGTCTTTAGAGTTTGGACTCTTTCCATGCGTGAAATATGTGGCTCATGGAGGTTTTTGAGCAAGGCTCACATGACCTGATTGATGTTTAAAAGATCACTCAAATGTTCTTGACATTAATGTATACTTAAGGGTCATGTTTTTCAAGTTACCTTCTCCCCAAAATAATCCATCTGTATTTTAAACTCAATTTTCAATAAATGAACAGAGACAGAATTGTCATCCTTGAAATGCTAAGTTTTGCTTCCAGAAAACATGCAATATCTTCTTACTCATTTATGCCCTTTATACCGTTATTAATGTTTTGCAGATTAGGTGGGTGTGGAGGCTTGTGCCTGTAATCCCAGCACTTTCGGAGGACAAGGAGGGAGGTTTGCTTGAGGCCAGGAGTTCAAGGCTAGTCTGGGAAACATAAAGATACACCGTCTCTACAAAAAGTTAAAAAATGTAGCCAGATATGGTGGCAGGTGCCTGTAGTCACACCTACTGAGCTGAGAGATTTGAAATGGGAGAATCACTTGAACCCAGGAGTTTGAGGCTACAGTGAGCTGTGATCATGCCAGCCACACTCCAGCCTCATAAAACAAACAAAAAGTTTTGCAGATAGCTTCAGATTAGCTCTACAGATTATTATCCTATCAGTTTTATATTCTTTTTATTGTGAATTGACTCTTTTTATGTGTTGTAATTTCCAAATCATTGGTAAATAAGACAGTTTTTAAAAGTTCCTGTATCTAACCACCCTACTGCATTCTCTTATTTTTCAAATAGGAAATCTGCTTGTATATTCTAAGTAAACAGTCACATAATCCGCAAATAAGAATAGTTTTTAAATGAAGATTTATATTTATCTTTTTCCCCGTCTCCTCTAATCATTACTTATGCCTTTTTTTTTTTTTTAAGTCTCTGTGGTAATGTCCTATTTTTGACTTTAGTAGAATGGCACAAGTATTTCATTTTTAGGTATGGTACTAATTATTGAAATAAATTTTTATTGTTGTAAATTACATATTATTAATTGAGCCTTTACAATGTTAATGAAGTATCTTATACTTCTTTACTATGAATGTTTTTAAGAATGAGTGCTGAATTTTTCAATTTTTTAAAACCTTCATGCAAGTAAGTAAAATTTTTCTGAAGCATTGTCTTTTGATTGCCAGTTTAGTTCCCTTTCCAATATTTGAATCATGGAATGCAAACTTTGTAAAAAAATAATATCCCACTTACTCAAATTTATGTTTGAAATTTCGCTCCTCTTTTCTGCTTTTATGTATTTTTATTCATACTACACATTACCATGTTGTTACTTGCATTGCATCTACAGTCCTGTTTAGATGGCGAACTCCTTGAGGGAAGGTATAGAGTCTTTTTTGTATTTGTTTCCCATCATGCATGTCTTATGTAGTAGTGCAGCTGTTATTATCTTAAGTTGAATTGTATTATCCCCTTAATTCTTTATTTAAAATGTGTAATAAGGCCTTTATGCTAGAGGTTAGAAATGTTGGAAAAAAACAGAAAAATGCAAAACAGGTAAGAGTTTTAGAAGCACACTGGCTAGCACAGTTTTACCTCCAAAAGACATCTTCAGTCTATTCAGTTTTCTCATTTGTTTGTCTAGTTATCTCATTATTCTAGTCTCTATTTCTTACCTGGATTGCTAAGATACCATCTTCATCCACTGCCGACTCCCTTTCCCTCTTCTATGTTTTCACTCTGTCTGCAAAACAGTGTGATTTTTCTTTAAACATGCATATCTTTCATTGTTTCTTTGCTCAAAATATGTTTTTTTCTTAAAGAACAAAATCCTTTATATGGCCCTGTATGAGCTGTTCCATATATCCCATTACTACTCCCTCCCCCACTTAAAAGTTTATTTGAATCTTGTAAAATACCATTTTCTCTAATGTTCTTTCTTGTCTGTGGCCTTTGCATCCATATGTATATGTTTCCCATCTGTGAATTGAACCAGCTGCAGATTGAAAATATTTGAAAAAAATCGCATCCTTACTGAACATGTAAAATCTTATTATTCTCCAAACAATACAGCATATCCCTGTTTACAGATAATTTAAAGTATACAGGAGGATGTGCATAGGCTGTATGCAAGTATTTTGCCATTTTATATCAGGGACTTGAGCGTCAAGGATTTTGATATTCAAGGGATATCTTGGAACTGGCTTCACACAAATACCAAGGAACAACCATAGCCTTCGATCAGGAAGGCCTTTCTTCTCCTTCCTGTATTTTTTCTTGTTTTTTTCTAATTTATCCTGTGCTTATCCTGATCTCTTAGGATCCAGAATACAGCTGGTTCCTGAAAAAAACTTGAATCATGAATGAGATACGAGGTGTTCTTCTCTGAATGATTCACAGCCCAGAAATGTTCTGTATTTTATGGTTTTTGCTTGGATCATAAAAATGTACCTGTTTTCACCTTTCTGTCATTAAGAGTTGCTTCTAGAGTCATGTTTACCTACTGTAAGTCAAAATTACCTGATCACAAAGGTCAGAGGTAAATGAGTGGTGGAGGAAGGGAGCTCTGAGGAGGAAGGTAGAGGAAGGTACTTAAAATTCTGAAAATTGTCTACTTCAGGCTTGTTTACAACTAAAATTTCTTAACATTTTATTGTCTTCATAGAGGTTCATGAATATGACGTGTTAATAAATTGAGAGGAAGGTTCCGAGTTTGTATGTTTTTCTGTTCATTTACTCAACAGTGATATATTAAGCACCTATTTTGGCCCAGATAACAGTCTATTAGATACAATAGTGAGCAAGGAAAACAAGGTTCCTACTCATATGTAGTATAAATCCTATTAATAGAGGACGGACAATAAATAAATAAATAAAATAATTTCAGATAGTCATAGGCGTTATGAGGAAAATAAAACCAGAGAAAGAAACAGTCGAGTGATAGTAAATGCTTGTGCTACTCCGAGGATTCTTGTTAGCTGAGATTAGAAAGGGGCGACCAGTAGAATATCTTAGGGGACTACCCAAGTAAAGGAAACAGCGTCTGGAGGCCCTGTGGTAGAAGAGAACTATTATACTTAAGGAGTACAAAAATACTATTGTTGTAGTATCGTGAGTAAGCAGTAGGAGAGATGGTCAGAGAGTTACAGCCTTCTAAGTTATGTTAAGGAGCTGTTAGAAGATTTTAGATTGCCAGGCTATGTTAAATCAGTATTTTTTTTTTGCTTTGAATATTGTGTAATATTTTAGTACTTTTCTTTGGAGCTCAATATTTAAGATTATCCAAAGCCCAAAACTAGAGTAACTGTGTGCTTAGACTACCTTAACTGCAGTGATATGAGAGAAATTATTCTGGATGGAATTTTATAGCAACAAATTTTCAGTTAGAATTAAGATTAGTTTTCTAGTTTACTAATATTCCAAATATGACATCATAACTTCATCAGAAATTTAAGTTACAGGTTTCCTGTGCCTCGTCCCTTAGGAATCAGGGAGTGGACCTTGGAAATCTGTGTTTTTAGTTACCTCTAAACCAATGGAATTTTTCACTAAAACAAGTTTTTCCACGATTCCTCATTATTAGTGTGGTCATTATTAAATGAATTTGTTGGGGTTTTACAAGTTTTGTATTCCATGTACAAGAAAAAGTGTATTCGACACTTTGAAATAAAAAAAAAATCCATTAAAGTGACATTTAGTTTAAATAATTAAGGATAGATTACTAATTAGTTGCTTTCCTGTTGCTTGCCTTGTTTGGTAGATCTCAAAACATACTTTCTTTATTTGTGTAATTTTTACTGTATAGTTTTCCAGTTTAAAAAAGATATAGTGGTAAAAATGAATAAAAACAATTTATATATTTTTCTTTTTCTTTTTTTTTTTGAGACAGAGTCTCATTCTGTTGCACATGCTGGAGTGCAGTGGCGTGATGTCAGCTCACTGCACCCTCTGCCTCCCGTTCAAGCAATTCTCGTGCCTCGGCTTCCCAAGTAGCTGGGATTACAAGCACCCGCCACCATGCCCGGCTAATTTTTTGTATTTTTAGTAGAGATGGGGTTTTGCCATGTTGCCCAGGCTGGTCTTGAACTCCTGAGCTCAGGCAATCTGCCTGCCTCGACCTCCCCAAGTGCTAGGATTACAGGTGTGAGCCACTGCACCTGGCCTAAGGCGGTTTATATTTCTATTAAATAAGAGTGTCATTATTTGTTAATTAAAACAGGAGATGAAAGTTGGAGATGAAACCAGTCCACATTTAAATAAGTGAACATTTTAAAAATCAGGAGATTTCACATAGGCAGAATTTCTAGCTTCTCTAAAAAGATCAACTCATTCCCTTAGTACTGAGCCTGCATTCCTACAAGGTAGTGTTCCCTATAGATGGCCATAGCCTCCAGCACTGCAAATATTAATAACCACTTAAAGTAGTTTTCTTCGCTCATTTATGTTTGTTTTTCACTTCTGCTTTAAAATCTATGATAGATACTGTTACAGGTATTAGTATAGGCCAATTCGAGTCTCTGTGAAGTGAGAAAATTTCAACATTCATTTATAGCTATTAATTTCTTTCTAAAAAGCAGATTATCTTAAAATGATTTGACTTAACAGATAATAACAATCTGAATTTAAACTTTGCTAATTATTCTCTATTAGTGGAAATCAGTATTCTACATTTATTGTACCATCCATTAGTACTTTTGCATTCAAATTTTCTTTTGCATTTTAACACAAAACCATTGTCTTGACTTTCATTACATTTTAGACTTCAAATTTTCCCACCTGTCTTAAGTACTCCGATTTCAATAACTTCCGTTTTCCTTAAAATAAGGAGTGTTTCTCCCAAAGTTCAGTCTCAGTCCCCTATTCTACTTTTCTTTTACACAGGCTTTCTTTCAGAGCTTCCACTACCAAAATAAATCACTTGTTCCTGTGAACTGCAGTGGTTATTTATAAATATCATTGCCCTTATATATTTTTATTCAAGTTAGTTGTATTATGAATACTTTGAGAAAGGCACCTTTGTCTTATTTGTCTGTGGATACTTTCTGTTTAATGCATTGTTTGGCTTATAAAAGATACCAAGTAAATGTATTCATTCATCTGTTTGATTTTTTCTAAACATCCCTCATGTACTAGGTATTGTTCAGTTACTTAGCCTCTCCATGGCTTTTCAGTTACTTGGTTTTAGTTTTTCTACCATATATAACAGCTGAACTCAGTCTAGGTTGACAACAACTGTTTTTCTATATCCTATGCACTATATGCTGTACCACCAGGTTGAATCTTTACATGCTAATAGTCTTGGAGGTTATCTTGGACTCCTGTGCTTTTTTTGTACTCTCTGTCTTTACTCTTATAATATTTATTCTGCCTATGAGTTTTATGCAAAGCGTAAATCTAGCATTCTACCTTCCAGTTCTGTCTGTAAACACATCACTGTATTCTCATGTTTCATTGTTGAAATAGCATCTGGATACAAATAACATCTTCTTTATTGGCTCTCTGGCTATTCCAAGCTTTCCTAATCCTATACCTCAATATAATTATTCTTAGATACCAATTTAGTCATATCTTGACCAAACCCTGGAAGCCTAGAATAATTCCCTTTTTAGTATGCAAGGCCTCCACGAGTAGGATTCCTATTTAGTCTTTCTTACTCAATTTTGTTGTCATTAATGGTCTTTCAACTCAAGCAAACATGTATCTATCGCACACTCTTCTTCCATGATGTGCCACCCACCTTAATTTTTCAACCTTTAATTAAATCTACACCTGTGTTATCTCCTTCAACATTGTAATGGCCATCTGTTGTTTTAGTCTGCCCAGCATACCTTGACTTTTTGTTAATAACTCCCTACTTTTCTTTAGGGAATCAATCCCTTTTTAACTTTCAGGCCTTTATGCCGAGTGGTTAACCCCTCAGGTATGTGATTAGTTCAGGGATTAGTAGATAACACAAATCAGAGACAATGAGACTCAATTTTAGGACTTTTGAACTCTGAGAAGAGGCACTCTTTGTTGGGACTGTAAGGATTTTATGAACCAGAGCTAATGGGGAAAGATTAATGAGGAACCCTAAACTGGAGTCAACTTTAAAATGAAGTTGATTTTACTTTTAAACCCCTTTTGGTTTGAAGATTTTCGGTATACCTTAGAGAACTCAATGGCAGAGATCCTTCTAAATTTCTCATGCTGGCAGTTGCATACTGTGTCCACATTGCAGGCAGGTATGTATGTGTGTATGTGTGTCCACGAATGAATGTAAGAGATTCCTTTTCACTTAACTCTGTACGTATCCAGTAGCTCCTTGAAACCCCGAAGAATGAGATAAAAGAATTTATTTCTGATTAACTGGATACTGTTTTTATACTATTTTTAAAAATACGTTAACCATGCATTTACTTGATTTTAACAGTGATAAAGTACAAAGAGCATAGGCTTTCTTCTCAGACCTTCACTTGAATCCCTGCTGTATGACTTAGCATCTGTGTAATTGAATATGGAAATGTTGAAAAGTAAAATAAATCTCACTATAGGAAAAACTAGCTCTGAAGCTAAATATTACTTGGTTATTTTAGTTTAACTGGAGAAATGTTATCAGGAGGGAGGGTCTTTGTTTGGATTCCCCATAGGAATCTCTATTCTTTTGGTTAATTAGCAGCTGCCAGACTTTCTCCTCATAAGACTTGATTCAAAGAAGTCTGTGTCCTGACTTTATACTCTTAAAACCTACTCTGTACCAGCACAAATTGATTGGCAGATCTTGTAAACTCCTTAACCTACTATCTGTCCCCAGATATGTATTTGATTTTATTTCAACATATTCTGCCACAGTCCACTTTTATTGATTGATTGACTGGAGACAGGGTCTTGCTCTGTTGCCTAGGCTGGAGTAGCATGATCTTGCCTCACTGCAACTTCTGCCTCCCAGGTGGAAGTGATCCTCCCACCTTTGCACTGCCCGCCCCCTGCCCTTTCCCAGAAGCTGGTACTAAAGGTGTCTTCCACAATGCCTGGCTAATTTTCATACCTTTTTGTAGAGATAGGTTTTTGCCATGTTGCCCAGGCTGGTCTCAAACTCCTAAGCTGGAGTGATCTGCCCTCTTTGGCCTCTCAAAGTGCTGGGATTCCAAAGTACAGGCATGTTCCACCACACCTGGCCCCCTTTTTTAAAAAATTAGGTGCTAGTACAAATTTTCTACCTGTCAATGACATTTTTGATTAGATGTTGTTGGAAAATATCATTTGTTATAAATGTTACAACTCAGGTTATCTTTTTGTAAGAAATACTAGTCACTTTTTTTCTGATTTGTGTTACTATATATATAAGTAGTATATTATAATTAAGTTACATATAACCAGGCAGTATTCATATTCTGATAACTGATGTTAATGAAGCGAATTACAGTGCTCAAGTACCTCTTTAAGGTGTGTGTGTAAATGTGTCCCCATCTATTTAGCAGGTACTATGTTTTAGATAGTAATGAAGAGCTAACCAAATCTGTTATTCTGTATGGAAAAATGGTTTTGAGTTATTTTAATTCTGGTCATTGAATCCTGATGAAGATGGAATGTCAGCTATGTTGTTAGGCAGCCGTGTAGATTGATAAACGGTATCTGGACCCAGAGGGTTGTGAATGAACTAATACGTGGTGGAAAGCCAGATTTTTGGTCTTCCTTTGCTGGGACTTCAAGAAGCTATGTTCATGGGGCTGTTATGAGATTACAGTTCCTGTATGGAACTTGGGTCTTTGAAGCCAGGGGTAATTCAATTTATGTATGTACCCCTGGGAACTCATTACTCATCATGGTACCCTCATAACTGAACTCTCATTTAAGGATCAAGAGTAGCCCTCTGAATTGTCAACTTCTGCTGAAGAGAAGTCTTGAAGCTGTCCTTCTGTGTTTCTTGTCTTGTATTCGAGTTAAGGATGCCAAGTGTGACCTATTCAGGTTGATGGATTTTGATTATTTAGGTCAGTTGAAAACAACTCATTGAGAGTGGATGTTGCAGATGGCTTTTGGTATTATCATTGCCTGCATATGAAATGCTGTTCATTAGTTGTGAGGAGAGAGGGCTGTGATGGAAAAGGAAAATGTGGAATGTCAGGTTCAGTCCTTATTATGTATGAGGTGTGATGGGTGGTATAGGAAAGTTTAAAACATGGTAAATGGGAGAAGTTTGAAAAGTTAAATAATAATATTAGAGGACTAACAAGAGTAATAACTACTTAATGAAAGATATAGGTGTTAAATACATTGAATTCACAAGAAGGAGAAGCCTTTATATTTCCCAGCAATGTAAGAAGTTCCAGTTCTTCACATCCTCACCGACACTTGTTATTTTATTGTTTTAATTAATCACATCTTAGCGGATGTGCAGTGGTATCTCATTGTGGTTTTGAGTTGTAGTTCCCTGCTGATAAATGACGTTAACATCTTTTCAAGTGCTTGTTGGCCGTTTGTATATCTTCTTTGGAGAAATGTCTCTTCGAGTCCTTTGCTCATCTTTTAATTAGGTTGTTTGTATTTTTGTTGACTTGTAAGATTTCTTTATATATTTTGATATGAGACTCTTACATGTATGATTTGCAAATATTTTCTCTCATTCTGTAGGTTATCTTTTCACTTTGTTGATGATATCCTTTGATATTAAAGGACTCAGGTTATTTATTATTCAAGTTACTATTTATTCATAATTACCTCAAAATTATAATAACTATTACAAAGTTATTTATCGTGATAAAGTTTGACTTTTTTTGTTTGGTGCTTATGCTTTCATATCATTTAAGAATCCATTATCAAATGAAGGTCATAAAGATTTACATTCATATTTTTTTCCTAAAGGCTTTGTAGTTTAGCTGTTATATATAGGTCTTTGATCCATTTGGAATTTTTGTATATGGCATAAGGGAAGGGTTCAAGTTTTTTCTTTTGCACATGGATATCTAGTTTTGCCAGTACCATTTGTTGAAGAGACTATTTCGCCTTTGAAAGGTCTTGTCACTCTTGTCAAAATTCAGTTGACTGTAGATAAATGTGTTTATTTCTGGACATTGATTCTTGTATATGTCCATGTTTATGCCAGTACTGGAGTGTTTTTATTAGTGTAACTTTGTAGTAAGTCTTGAAATCTCTATTCCTTAGAGCTGCTGTGGTCATCTTGTGTTTTGGCAGATTTCCTTGAATACTAAGAGCTTAAAAAAGAAAAGAAATAAATAAAAACTCTCAGTCTTTGTGTATTGTCTCTGTATGGTGTCACAGTCCGTTTTTAATTCTGTTCTTACCCTTTACTTCCTGCTTGTGCCTAGCTTAGATATCAGCCAGAGATTAAAACTTAGTGTCTTCTCACAACTTCTCTGTGAATGTGCATCCTGTTTTTGGTATGCATGTGAGTTTCTAAATTCCCCAGAATGCAAGTCAGTTTTGATTGCCCTAACTTTTTAAAGAAATGTTCTCACCAGTTTCTCCTCCCAGGGTTTTTGTGCATCTCAGGTAATATTTTGTTGTTGGTCTCAGGTAATATTTTGCCCTCTGTGTGGCAGCTGGTTGTCTATTTACCTTACCCTGTTTTTGAGGAATTGAAAGTTCCTTCTGTACCTGCCAGACAAGTTAAAACAGTCAAGACTGCATCCTTTGAGACTAAGATTTGTTCTGTTCTCCTTGGAACCAGGGGCCAGGATCCCACACTGAGTATGGACTGTCATCTTCAACGCAAAGTAAGAGTGGGGGCAGTTCGGCCAAGGGCAGATTGCCATTTTCTTGATTCAGCATTTGCTTGGTCACTTTAAACCTTTGATTATTTTCTAGACTTCTGAAAAGTTAATTCTGAAAAACTTTGCTCAGTCTTTCAGTGCTTGTGGCAAGAGATGGGCCCTTGGAGCTACCTAGTCTACCATTTTCACTGCCATCCTCTTTTTACTTTTTAAAATGTAACTACTAGAAAATTTAAAATTACATATGTGGCTTACATTATATTTCTGTTGGACAGTGATGCTGTAGGATATTACGTTTTCAGTTAAAATTGAATCAATTTATGTCGCATTTGAAAAGAAATGTCTAAAATGTTTTAAAGTCTCTAATTGGGATTAGCAATTTGTCGTTACACATTTTATTTTCAGACTGCTGTGACCTTTTCAGAGGAAGTCTCTAAACTGCCTCTTATAAAATGAAATATTAATAACATTGTGTAATTATGTTCCTACATTACTGAAGAATCGTACATTTTTACGGGATTCTTAATTTGAGTGTTTAAGTCATCTTGTGCTGTCTACTTCTTTCCAAAGCCATTCTTGATAGGTGTTTAGAAGAAGTGTATTTCTGAGGCCTCTTCATCTGATTTTCCTTTGTTATTTCTGGATTCAACTTATACAAATATTGATTGAATGCCTGTTTTTTGGGATGCTTCTAGGACTTCCAACTTTTGGCCGTATTCAGAACACTTAGAGGTTGGTGACTTTATAAATACTGTATGTGGAGATACTTCCATTGTTTTCAGATAATTCTGCTATTTAGTATGGGTCCCTGCCACTGACTGCATTTCTTTTTAGTATCTCTTGCTTGGCTGCCTGATCCCTAAAGAATTGACATCTTTTATATTCAGGGTTGGTAGTTTACCCTTGTTCTTCCTCAGTTCCCTGCTGTTAAATGGCAAGATGTTATAGTTTGTCTCAGCATAGGTAAAGCTGTGTTCTAAATGTTGCCTCTAGGCGCATTTAGAAAAGTGAGGGCTCTTCATCTATACTAAATGAAGTTACATGTACAGAACCTTAGAGAAGTCTGCAACAGATACAAAAGTTGTGGGTACTCCATTTAAGGAATTCTGCTGGCTTCCTTAGTAAAAGCTTTCTTCTAATATTGACAGCTCAAGGATTAAATCTGCAAGAGGCTGAATCTCTCTGAATGGAGAGAATGGCAGTCTCTCACTGAATGCTCTTGTCATTGTCCTGATGCCATTGGGAGAATATCACTTCAATACAGTCATAAACCTATAGTTGTCATTAATATCCTTGACAGCACAGATAAGACCAAGCAATATAATGTTACCAAAGACACTGAGAAAAAAGAATAATAGATTCCTATTCCTTCTTCCTACTTGGTAAAAAGGAACTCCCTATATAAGTGATACATACAAGGATTTCATGTACCTAACCTAAATTAGAAAAATGGAAGTTTTCACTTTTTGCTTTAGACAAGATATGCCACTGCTAAACCATCAATATCAGTTTTCTTAGTCTTCCACTGTCCCCTTACATGATGGAAACATTTATAAGAGATACCTAACCCAGTTACAGGCATCAGAAAAGACTTCTTAAAGAGTAAGAAATATAATGAGATAATGAATTACAAGTTAGATCATGTATCAAACATCAAACATGTTTCCATGTTTACGTGGGGGTCTATAGGAATACCTTTTTTATCTTGGCTCACTGCAGCCTCAACTTTCTGTGCTCAAGTGGTCCTCCCATCTCAGCCCCCCAAAAGTGGCTGAGACTACAGGTACAAACTACCAAGTTCTGCTAATTTTTTTTTTGGAGAGACGGGGTTTTGCTGGGTTGGCTAGGCTGGTTTTGAACTTGGCTGAAATGATCTGCTTGCCTCAGTCTCCCTAAGTGCTGGCATTACAAGCTTGAGCCATTGCATCTGGCTGTTATACCTCCCTTTCAAAGGGTAGAAATTACATATCTCCAGAAACCCCACTCAAGCATATCTTTCCTCTTTGAAATCTCAGTTGAGGCACAGTAGAACTCTTTGGAATTCCCTTTCCCGCCTGTCCACCTTCTGAATTCACGTCTCCTCTCTTAGGATATGCCTATATTTTTTTATGTCCAACGTGAGAATATCCAGTCTTTCTTCAGGCAAGTCCTTATTTGCTATGTATGCTTTAATTTCTACAGAGCAACCACTTGAAGTTTAATAAGATGAGCCCAACATCTTTAGAAGTAGTACCTGCATATGATATGATTTGTGAGATATTCTGTTGACATATGTGGAAAGGTCTGGGATGCCAGGCGATATTTGAGCAAGTCTTTCTTACCTTTAAATAGGTATATGGTTGGTTATTTCAAACTGATGGAAAGGGTGCATTGTGGAGGGTACAGCAGATTTTGACATTAGGAGGGGTACGAGGCTGTTAAAAATAAATCTGTCTTGCACTCAGAATTCATCTTTGTGTACTATAAAGGGCAGACCTACAAAATTACTAACTACTTTGATAGGGACATGTACTATTTTGAGTTCATAGCTTTTCAGGGATTTTGTGTGTATGTATGTGTAAGTGTCTGGTAAATTGATTTTTGACTAGGTAATCATAAATGGTACAAAATTCAAAAAATATAAAAGGATATTTAATGAAAGGAACATTTCTGGCTGGGCATAGTGGCTCATGCCTGTAATCCTAGCACTTTGGGAAGCCGAGGTGTGTGGATTACCTGAGATCAGAAGTTCAAGACCAGCCCAGCCAACATGGCAAAACCCCATCTCTACTAAAAATACAAAAATTCAGCCAGGCGTGGGGGTGGGTGCCCGTAATCCCCGCCACTCAGGAGGCTGAGGCAGGAGAATCACTTGCATCCAGAAGGTAGAGGTTGCAGTGAGCTCAGATCATGCCACTGCACTCCAGCCTTGGCAACAGAGTGAGACTTCTTTTCAGAAAAAAAGCATTTCCTTTGTACCTCTGTCCCTTTCTTTCATACCTCTGTCCCTTTCCTTCTCACTGGGAAGACAGTTACCAGTCTTATTGTGTAAAGATTCTATTCGTATATAGACATACATGTCTATGTGTTTTTTCCCCAGAAATGGTGGCATACTAAACATAGTTATGTACCTTTAAACTGAATAGAACTTGATCAGCTCATTTGACAGTATAAGACCTTCCTCATTTTTGTCATTACTACATAGTATTCCACTGAGTAGATGTTTCATAATTTAAGTAGTTCCTTATTGATTCTGACTTAGGTTGCTTTTATTTATTTTTTTCTAATGAAACAGTGCTTTTCTGTAAACTATGTTCATAGACATATAATTTCATACTTCTGAAAGAAAGTGAATAGAAGTAGAATTTGCTGAGTCAGAGAATGTACATTTTAAATTTTGGTAAATATTCCCAAAAGACACTTCAAATTTGTCATACTAATTTATATTTCCATACACTCACTGACTCCTGTGTTAACAAATGTCTTGGTATTTGGTCATCTCTTTAATTCACATTCTTCTTACTCTGAATAAAGTTACTTTTTCTATATTTCATGGCATTTATATTTTTCTTCTGTGGATTTTATTCATGAATTTGGCCTTTTTTTTTTTGTGGTGTTTGTCTTTTCTTACTGATTTTTAAAATTACTTTTAAGGAAGTATCTTTCTTTTTTTAGTTACATGCTATTTGTGGTAGACAGAATATGTCCTGCCCCTCCCTAAAGATGTCCTTGCCCTAATCTTCAGAACCTATGAGTATGTTGGGATTTTGGAACTGTGATTAAGGTTGTAAGCTTTGATATAGGGAGATGATCTGGATTATCTGGATTATCCTAGGCTAATCACATGAGTCCTTCAGTGGAAAACCTTTCCTGACCATATAGGACTGTGGTCAGAGAAAGATATAACTACAGAAGAAGGTTCAGAGAAAAGTGGTGGTAGAAGGAGGGATCCACGAGCCAAGGAACATGGATGGTCTCTAGGAGCTGGAAAAGGCAAGGGAAAGTGTTTATCTTTTAGAGCTTCTTAAAAGGAATGCAGCACTGCCAATACCTTGATTTTAGCACAGTGTGAAACTCTTTTGACTTCCAACTCACAGATGTGTATAAATTTGTGGTGTTGTAAGCCGCTAAGTTTGTGGTAGTTTGTTAGGACAGCAATAGAAAGCTAATACATGTGTGTTATACCTTTTTTTCCCAATTCGTTATTTTTGTCTTTATTGTTTATGGTGTTTTTGCCATGCAGGAATGTGTTTAATATGTTTGAATTTATCTTTTTATATTTTAATGGCCTCTGGATCTTAGGCTTTCCCTACTTTAGGATTAGTTTAAAATTTTTCATATTTTACTCTAATTCTTTTATCACATCATGAACTCTAATATTAATGTTGACTTCCTATCTTCCATGTTTTGATCTTTTGTTGAGAATGAATGTTTTTTATAGTTTACTGCTTCTGACATGGATGGAAAGAATTTCAAAATGAAAGCATAATATCAATGCTAGTAATTAAGGAGTCATGGGGAATGGACAATAGTAATAGCAGAAGGCAGGGGACATTCAAAGTAGTTGTAGTTTGAACTATTTTCATAGGTTGATGATACTATCTAGCAGAACCTAAAATGATTGATTCTAAAGGTGTAGTTAATGAAAACCTCTTTTCATCCCTCATGTTTTCGTTTTATTTATTCTTCTGGAAGAATTCCCAGATGTCTGCATTGTATAAACAGTTTATGGAAGACTTAGATGACTGGTATTTGATACCATATTAGTTTGTTTTCACGCTGCTGATAAAGGCATACCCAAGACTGGGAACCAAAAGAGGGTTAACTGGTTCCACATGGCTGGGGAGGTCTCAGAATCATGGCGGGAGGCAAAAGGCACTTCTTACATGGTGGCAGCAAAAGAAAAATGAGGAAGAAGTAAAAGCAGAAGCCCATGATAAACCCATCAGATCTTGTGGGACTTATTCATTGTCACAAGAACAGCATGGGAAAGACCAGCCCTAATGATTCAGTTACTTCCCCCTGGGTCCCTCCTACAACACGTGGGAATTCTGGGAGATAAAATTTAAGTTGAGATTTGGGTAGGGAGACACAGCCAACCCATATCATTCTGCCCCTGGCCCTTGCAGATCTCATATCCTCACATTGCAGAACTTACTGTGCCTTCCCAACAGTCCCCCAAAGTCTTAACACATTTCACCATTAACCCAAAGGTCCACAGTTCAAAGTCTTCAGGCAAGTCCCTTCTGCCTATGAGCCTGTAAAATCAGAAGCAAGTTAGTTACTTCCTAGATACAATGGAGGTACAGATGTTAGGTAAATACAGCCATTCCAAATGGGAGAAATTGGCCAAAACAAAGGGAATACAGGGCCCATGCAAATCCTAAATCCATCAGGGTAGTCAAATTTTAGAACTCCAAAATTATCTCCTTTGACTCCATGTCTCACATCCATGTCATGCTGATGCAAGAGGTACGTTCCAATGGTCTCGGGCATCTCCACCTCTCTGGCTTTGCAGGATACAGCCTCCCCCCGGCTGCTTTCATAGGCTGGTGTTGAGTATCTGTGACTTTTCCAGATGCACAGTAGAAGCTGTCGGTGGATCTGTCATTCTGGGGTCTGGAGGAAGGTGGCCCTCTTCTCAAAGCTCCACTAGGCAGTGCCCTAGTAGGGATTCTCTGGGGGCTCTGACCCCACATTTCCCTTCCACACTTCCCTAGCAGAGGTTCTCCATGAGGACCCCACGCCTGTAGCACTTTTGCCTGAACATCTAGGCATTTCTATACATCTTGTGAAGTCTAGGCAGAAGTTCCCAAACCTCAATTCTTGGCTTCTCTTAACCTGTGGGCTCAACACCACGTAGAAGCTGCCAAGGTTTGGGGCTTCCACCCTCTGAAGCCACAACTTGAGCTTTATGTTGGCCTCTTTCAGCTATGGCTGGAGCAGCTGAGACATGGAACACCAAGTCCCTAGGCTACACACAGCACAGGGACTGTGAGCCCATCCCATGAGACCACTTTTTTTTCCTGGGCATCTGGGCCTGTGATGGGAGGGGCTGCCACAAAGGTCTTTGACATGGCCTGGATAAATGTCCTCCATGGTCTTAGGGATTAACATTAGACTCCTGGCTACTTACGCACATTTCTGCAGCCAGCTTGAATTTCTCCTCCAAAAATTGTTTTTTTTTTTTTCCTACTGCATTGTCAGGCTGCAAATTTGCCCTTTGAAAACAGCATTAAACAGCACCCAAGTCACCTTTTGAATGCTTTGCTGCTAAGAAATTTCTTCTGCCAGATACCCTAAGTCATTCTCAAGCTCAGAGTTCCACAAATCTCTAGGATAAGGGCAAAATGCCACCAGTGTATTTGCTAAATATAACAAGATTCACCTGTGCTCCAGTTCCCAACAGGTTCCTTATCTCCATATGAGACCACCTCAGCCTGGACCTTATTGTTCATATCACTATCAGCATTTTTGTCAAAGCCATTCTCCCACATTTTCCTGTCTTCCTCTGAGCTCTCCAAACTGTTCCAATCTCTGCCTGTTACCCAGTACGAAAGTCGCTTCTACATTTTCAGGTATCTCTTCAGCAGTGCCCCACTCTACTGGCACTAATTTGCTGTATTAGTTCATTTTCACATTGCTGATAAACACATACTTGAGACTGGGAAGAAAAAGTGGTTTAATTTGACTTACAGTTTCATATGGCTGTGGAGGCCTCAGAATCATGATGAGAGGTAAAAGGCACTTATACAGTGGCAGCAAGAGAAAAATGAAGAAGCAAAAGTGGCAGCCCATGATAAACCCATGAGATTTCATGAGACTTACTATCACGAGAATAAACACAAGAAGGACCAGCCCCCATGATTTAGTTATGTCCCCCTGGATCTCTCCCACAACACATCGGAATTCTGGGAGATACAATTCAAGTTCAGATTTGGGTGGGGACACAGCCAAACCATACCAGATACTTAGTTGTGATTAATAATTCTTAGAGTTAAAAGTTCTGAGAGGGGGCTTTCACCTTGGTTTTTTATACAAGATCATCATAAATAAAGAATATGACAAATTTAGACAATTTGATAATGTGAATGTACTAACATAAAGTTGATTTAATATATTAAGTCACTGTAATAGCATCTATTGGGCACCTAACAAGGAGCCAGGCAAAATGCTAAGAAATTTACATGTATAACCTTATTTATTTCTTATAACACTTAGATAAATATTATTATCTTCATTTTACATACCAGGAAAAGGGATACAGAGCAGTTAAGTAATGTGCCCAAGATCATAACTTTTAAGTGGTGACACTGCCTTTGGAACCTAGCTGTGACTTGTTATTGAACAGAGTGCCATGTTTGATATTTGCTCCAGTTTTTAGAGTTGCCAGTGCTAAAGTAGTAATTCAGATCTTCACCTTTCTAATCAAACTCAGCCCTTCTTTGTAAGATGAAGAAATACCTCCATTAGAGTTAATACAATAATGTTCTCCTGCTCTTAGAGCTTTTAAAATACAAATCAGAACTTTTTCCTTTCTTGATTATTGCATCCTGTGGTCTCTTTATTGTGATGAAATAGAGTACTAACCTGTTTTACTTCTTTTTCTCTATTGCTTATGTCTACCATCATCTTTTGGGCTTCGTATTGGTTCTTAAATATTATATACTTTTGTCATTGAGTATATACTTTCTCCATTGAGTGTCCTTAGCCTTTTATCTACCTGATATACTGCTATTAAAACCTACATCAAATATAAATACTAGTAATCTATATTCCCATTATGTGTTAACATATCATTGCCCACTAGATTATGAGCTTCTACAAGGAGAGGATCATAACTTTAAAATTTTGTTTATGTAGCATATAATTCTCATGGGTTAAGTAAATAGATTATTGAGTAGAAATATTGTTATTTTCTGAATATCTGTATAGTTTAGAAAGCTGTGAAGTACTATATCATCCTAACCTAATTCTTCCCTTTCCTCTTCTACCCAGTCTCTGTAATAATGTTTAATATTTAGATGGTTAATATTTACTTAAAATTTAATAGAGACCAAAGAATGTTTTGTCAGTATCCTCATCCCGCAATGCATAAATAAGTCATTGTTATACTGTACAAATCTTAAGGTATTCTAAGAACTTTCTCAATTTGGTGGTCGGTGGGGTGGGGGTCAGGATTTTGTTATAATATGATTGCAGTTAAAAATTGAAAATGTTGGAGAGATGATCCAAGATGGCTGAAGAGGAACAGCTCTAGAGTGCAGTTCCCAGTGAGAACACAAGAGGATGAGTGATCACCACATTAAGGAAAACTAAAAAACAGAAAGAAATAATTTCATCGTCAACAAACAGGACATCCACTCAGAGACCCCGTCCGAAAGTCAACAACTACAAAGACCACAGGTAGATAAATCCACAAAGATGGGAAGAAACCAGCGCAAAAAGGATGAAAACACCCAAAAACAGAACTCCTCTCCTCCTCCAAGGGATCACAACTCCTCACCAGCAAGGGAACAAGGCTGGATGGAGAATGAGTCTGATGAATTGACAGAAACAGGCTTCAGAAAGTGGGTAATAACAAACTTCTCAGAGCTAAAAGAACCTGTTCTAACCCAATGCAGAGAAACTAAGAACCTTGAAAAAAGGTTTGACGAAATGCTAACGAGAATAAACAGCCTAGAGAAGAATATAAATGAATTGATGGAGCTGAAAAACACAACACGAGAACTTCATGAAGCATACACACGTAGTTTCAATAGCCAAATCAACCAGGCGGAAAAAAGGATACCAGAGATTAAAGATCAACTCAATGAAATAAAACGAGAAGGCGAAATTAGAGAAATAGTGAAAAGAAATGAACAAAGCCTGCAAGAAATAAGGAATTATGTGAAAAGACCTAATCTAAGTTTGATAGGTGTACGTGAATGTGACAGAGAGAATGAATCCAAGCTGGAAAATACACTTCAGGATGTTATCCAGGAAAACTTCCCCAACCTAGCAAGGCAGGCCAATATTCAAATCCAGGAAATACAGAGAACACCACACAGATATTCCTCAAGAAGAGCAACCCCAAAGTACATAATTGTCAGATTCACCAGGGTTGAAATTTGAAATAAAGGCAAAAGTGATAAAGGCAGCCAGAGAGAAAGGTTGGATTATCTACAAAGGGAAGCCCATTAGACTCACAATGGATCTCTCAGCAGAAACCCTATAAGCCAAAAGAGGTTAGGGGCCAACATTCAACTTCCTTAAAGAACTTTCAACCTAGAATTTCATATCCAGCCAAACTAAACTTAATAAGTGAAGGAGAAATAAAATTCCTTACGAACAAGCTATTACTCTGAAATTTCATCACCACCAGGCCTGCCCTCCAAGAGGTCCTGAAAGAAGCACTAAACATAGGAACAACCAATACCAGCAACTCCAAAAATGTACCAAATGGTAAAGAGCATCGACGCAGTGAAGAAACTCTGTCAACTAATTGGCAAAACAACTAGCTGGCATTAAATATGGCAGGATCAGATTCACACATAACAATGTTAACCTTAAATGTAAATGGGCTAAATGCCCCAATCAAAAGACACAGACTGGCAAATTGGATAAAAAGTCAAAACCCATTGGTGTGCTGTTTCCAGAAAACCCATCTCATGTGCGAGGATACACATAGTCTCAAAATAAAGGGATGGAGGAAGATTCACCAAGCAAATGGAGAGCGAAAAAAGCAGGAGTTGAAATCCTAGTCTCTGATAAAATAGACTTTAAACCAACAAAGATCGAAAGAGACAAAGAAGGGTATTACATAATGGTAGAAGGATCAATGCAACAAGAAGAGATAACAATCCTAAATATATACGCACCCAATACAGGAGCACCCAGATACATAAAGCAAGTTCTTAACCACCTACAAAGAGACAGATTCCCACATAATAATAGTGGGAGACTTTAACACT